>APFE031358467.1:40067-75312 GCA_000404065.3 Pinus taeda
ATTTCCACCAGATTTTCTTGAGATCATGTTTGAATTTCTATTGTTTTCCAAGCAAAAATGTGGTCTATTTAGACTATTCCGTGGAGAATTCACAACTCAAATTTATGATTTCAAAAAATGTTTAGACTATTCCATGGGGAATTCACAACTCAAATTTGTAATTTCAAAAAATCTCTACCAAATTCTAACCAATTTGTTTTTCCAATGCTCTGCATTTTGTTTTTCCACACAAAAGAAATTGCTTTCTATTATAAAATGAGAAAGTAAATACATCAGAGAGAGGGATTTCTCAATCGTGATGAGAACAAATAATATCATTTTCCCTATAAACATAGATCTGGGGTACAATATCTAAAACTGTGCTGATAGAAATTAGGAATCATCATAATCCAAGACAAAAAACCAAGGCAAAAAGTCATTATAACAAAATGAAACCTGCTAAGTGTCATTTCTAGAAACAAGGGAGTGACAAAGAGTCCCACAGACAATAAGAAACTCATTAAAAATGAATAAAGTCTTCCCCTTTCTGAATGCCATTTTCACGTTGTTGGAAGATAATATGATTGGGAACTCAGTGGCAACCTTTTTTTAGACATTGTTTTGGGTCTAGATATGCAAGATAGATAGATGATGGAACTCCACTGACAGTGCTTTGATTTAGAGTTTCCAAGGGTTAAAAGCTAAAGAATTTAAAGAGCCTCTGTCATTTTCCCATTCAATAACTGATTTGGAATTACCAAAAATAACGAAATCCCTGAGATCAAGCCAAATTGTGTAGTGAAGGATCCCCAAGGAACAATGAATTCGGCTGGGGTGTTGGATCCCAAACCATAGTGCCAATAGAATCTATAAGGGAGCTCAAGACCAATGTGAATAGCCATACCACATCCCCAAGAATCAAAAGCTAAAACACTATCAAAAAAACCCACGGGATAGGTTGACCAAAGATCTCTAGGAGGAAGAGGACTTTTATGATCAGGTGACAAAGAGACAGAGAATTTCGAATAGTATGTTAGGATGTTGCAACAAGTCCTCCAGATATTCAACAAAACTTGATCAAAGATAAAAGCATTTCTTGACTTCCAAATACCCCCAAATGATTAAAAAAGCCAAAGTAAAATATGGTTTATGATCTACAGGCAAGACTTAATGTCCAAACAATCCCAATGAACCAGATAATTAATCATTTAAAACACCCAATTTCAAACGGATAAGACAAAGAGACAGTAAATAAAGAGAGGTGATTTGTGTCTTGACAATGACCACATCCACCCAATCCCTGGACACCCTTGTTACATAAGATTTCCCAAGTGAGAATGTGGTTATACTTTGCCCATACTTTTCCTAAAAGGCTAATGAAGAGTCTCTCCAGCAGATTGTGAGAGTACAGAGAGGATGGAGTGTGATACTTTGCAAATACTTTTCCGAAGACGCAAACGCTTTGTCATACTGACCAGACTGCGACTGAAAAGAGAGTATCGAATAATATGAGAGCACATGGTTACGTGTGTCCGTGCACTTAGGCAGTGAGTGGCAACAATCATTTCGGAAAACACCAAATTATTGCACGGGGCTCTTCCATTTTGCCCACTCACATTACTCCAGCTAAACCAACGAGTGACTGTACTCCGTTTATAAAATGTCATCCATGACGTGGCAAATTCTATACGTTGGCATTCTTACCTTGCCTGCTGGAGTTTATTATTTTTCCAGGAATCTAGGACAATGCAATTTTGCCATGATTTTGGTCACGTAGTCAAAGTATTTAAACCTTTAAAGTTTTTATTTTGGGATTAAATGCCTTAGAAAGGGAAATTTAAGGTCATAGAAACTTTGTTACTATCCCTCACATTCACTAAGTCTTCAATCTAGAAATCAAACAATGTTTCCCTAAATTATTGAGTGGAAGTTTCATTATTCTTATTCCCTAAATTATTGAGTGGAAGTTTCATTATTCCTATTTCTAAAAGTAGGGACAAAATAACCCTTCATATTATAGATTATAATGATTTTCAAATGAGTTTATCCTTAGTAGTTTAGGTGGAATTGTTGTGATCCTTCCTATCTACCCAAGTCCAAGTATCATAAATTGATATGTTTAAGCTCTAGAATTGATTAAGCTGTGTGATGCTTTTAAATGAGTATATATTGTGCACTAGTTTGGTACCAACAACCTCTCTCTTTTCCTCTGGCTAATAGGGAGACTAATTTCTTTATCCAAGAGGTCACATGGGATAAAAGGGCCATTATGATTAGCTATCTTTTAGCTACTGTGATATGGAATTATTTTTGGAAAAGAAAATTAGCATATGATTAGAAAGTGAGGGAAGACAGCTAAAGGTCAAGTTAGTTTTAAACATTATCATCTAACTATGGACTACTTAGTTACTCGTACGATTATCCAAGAACATTAAATAATAAAATCAATATCTTGCATTTCTTCATTGATTTAGAGTGACTTTAGGAAAGCTTTTGACATGGTGCTTAGAAATAATCTTGAAATACATTAAGAATTAAAGGTTTATTTTGACTTAAGAGTTACTACAATAAGGTTGCATGAGAAAGAGATTCCTAAGTTTAGGAACAATGAGAATTGGTCATAAGCATGGAAACTTATAGAGGTGAAACTTCTTCCATGAGTGAAGTTAGGGGGTTTGGAATTTTGGTTAGGTAAACTATTTGCATAGAGGGGTTGGACAATAAATGGTTTCTTTTCTAGAAGGGTATAACTAAAACCCTTAATCCACAAGTACATGTGAGAGCACATAAAGGAAATCCATATTTTCCTTTGTAAATTTTGAACCGAATCCTCCTATTCACCTTGATTTTCTAGTAATGGAAATTATTTGAAGGTATTTCGCCCAAAATTTATTAGAATAGAAACTATTTGGAAGTATTTTTCCAATGGAAACTTTTAAAAACCATCTTCCCCACACCTTTACCAAATTGACATGCATAATAAATGGGTGAATCCTCACAATAAATAGGGAAATTTGAAGGTTATTTTATCAATTGTGTGTGTGTGTGTAAATATTTTACTCAATTATATAATCTTGTAAAACATAGGTGAGTCTTTCACTAAATCACAAAAGGTTATGAAGTCTTGGCAATTTTTTCGATAAAATATGAAACTGTATAAATAATAGGAAAATATAGTCATTAAACTAAAATAATTTGTCCTTCTTGTAGATAATGTTGCAAGCATCAAGTGTTGTGTTTGTCAAAGTTATTATTGTACAATTGCATATCCTTTGTTTAATTTTGATGATATTTCACCACAAAGTTCTTATATATGTTGACCCTAACCACCATTTTTACCCTTAATTTGTTTTGGATATTCCACTAGATAGTTCGTCACAACAAATCTGATAAAGACATATTGATATCTACACTAAGAAGGTTAAATTCCTTTAGATTTTAGATTTGTTAATTTTTTATTTGTTGTTATGCATGAAATACATAAAATGAAAAAAATAGAGAACAATAAAATGCAATCACTCACCAACCACAATGAATGCAAGATATGCTCTAGGAAACCCTCATGGAAGACAACCCAACTGCAATGTGAGGTTTCTCTACGTTCTTTTGTTAGGAATGAAATAATTAAGGTACAAAGGAGAAGATAATCTCTATGGAGTCACCTGAAACCCATGATTCGATAGGATGTTATAGAATGCTAACTTCCTCTTTTATGTGTGGTTATGTCTTCTGGAGTCATCGCATTTACTGTTTTCTGTATTGACATTTCGAACCATCCTCTGTGGTTCATCATCATGATTAGATATGTGAAGAAGTCAGAGATTGGTGTGTAATAAATAGAGGATATGGTAGGGATGGTTATGTAAAGAGCCCACTGGTTTGATAATGGTATGGGTATATATATATATATATATTATAATATATCTTATCTAAATAATATTAATGGTTTGTGTAATAACTAATATTTGTTGTTTTAATTTTGTTTTTGTTGCCAATATCTTATTGGCACAAAAACAAATTAAAAACAACAAATATTAGTTATTACACAAACCATTAATATTATTAGATAAAAAAAAATAAAAAAATTAATTAATTAATTAATTAAAACCATACCATTATTAAACTAGTCGGCTCTTTACATTACCATCCCTACCATATCCTCTATTTATTACACATCAATCTCTGACTTCTTCACATATCTAATCCTGATGATGAACCACAGAGGATGGTTCGAAACGTCGATACAGAAAACAATAAATGCGATGACTCCGGAAGACATAACCACACAAAATGCAGATCGCAAAAGTCTCAAATATATTATTCCTCTTTTATGCTTTATCACCCCCATTCCTAGTTTCTTTGCTTTACTATGGAACAAGATACCATCAAATGGAATGGAAACTCTTTTCCTCCTAGTGGTTTGGTTATAGAATAGGCCAATACCCAACTAAGGATCATGTTTGGCTCCTTCAACTTCAACTGGAGTTACAAGTTTGACCCTTCTAGAGTCTTCTTCAATGTCCTCACATTGCTAGCCCCTTTTCTATGAATAAGGTGGGTTGACATGGCGTCAACTTGTGTCATGGTGGTTAAACATGGTAGGTCAACTTACAAAAGGCATGAATTTTGCATATGAACCTTGATTGACATGATTCTTGCATTATTCGTAAGGAATCTAAGTGTAGAACACTGCCATAGGTCCCACACTTAAGTAATAAATTTTAACACATAAAAAATATCATTTAAGGCCTCAAATTGGCCTTGGAATAATTCAAACCCTAATTCCTAAAACATGATCTTGTCGATAAGATTTCTCTTCTAAGTTTATTCCTCCAATTTTTCCACTCTAAAAGAATTGAGATAGATGACAAATCTATATAGTAATTCAATTTAGATCATATCTCCCCATTTTGTGAGGCTTTTGGTCCCCATAGGCTTTAGTATATGAGGTGAGGAAAATTTTCCTCTACCTTCTCCCTCGAGTACCATTTATCCTTGTCTAGAATTTATCCCTTCAAACCAATCTACCAAAGGTCATGCTTCCTATATCTTGTAGTTTTGGACATCTTCTGCAAAATTGTTTCTTCTTTCAACAATGCCAAGGTGTTATAGCATCTTTCATAACACTCTGCTCTGAGATGCTTTATTGACCTTTTTATCTCCATCTTTCCCTATGGAAGACTTGATGTTTCCTTGAAAGTCTTCAAAAACACTTTTCAAAAACCATATGCACTTCTTGATTGGGTATCTTGCATCTGTTAATGATCCTTATCAAAATAAGTCATGTTTATATGCGAGCTTCATTAAAGTAACTCGCATATGATTATAAAATGCATCAAAAAAATTAAATCTGTGCATTTTCGCATGGGGTTTACTAGTTAGATTGGAAGCCACCTTCTATAGCACATGTCTTAACTACCCAACCAACTTTTGTTGGTATAAAAGAATGTCATGAGCATGTGAAAAGCCATTGTTTTCCATAAGCAGCCTTGCTCTGGAAAAATTTCCTTGATCTAGTTTTGTCTCCCTATGTACTTCTAGCATTTCCCCTCAAGAAACCATAGTTTCCTTATTTTCCTTATCTCTGCCCTAAAGTTTTGACCAACCCTTTGTCACTTGACTAGAAGACCAAGGAGGAGACCTTTAGTGTCCCAGGTAGGAGGGATCCAGAGGACGGTCTTGTGGAATGCATGTGGCAAGGAGCAAGTATACATGTTTGTATTCATTGCAACAAGTTAATAATAAGGAAACTCATTCTCACTCCAATCTTATTGTTTATGTGATGAAGTTTTCTATGCTTTAAAATTCGATTTAACTGAACTAATAGATATTTGTATGCTTTTATTCTCCATTGTCTAGGTGTTTTCAACCTATGTTAGTTGTAGGTATGAAGTTCAAGGGTAGCAAGGAGGAAGAATGCGAAGGGATATCTTCAATCATTGAATTCAAAAGTAGGCACCTTAATTAGTAGAATAGGATTTGCTTAGATGCATGATTTTTTAGGCTAGTGCCTTGAGTTTCTTGTTTTTGCTAAGTTTCCAAGGTTTTCAACCTTGACATTAGGGGGTAATTTCCCATAACAGATCTAGTGAATCCATTGGAGAAAATTATCTTTTATTTTTTCTTTGAGGGTCGTAGGAAATTTTGAGGATATTTTTATAACATTCTTTTTTCCTTTTTGCCTCATTTTCAGTTTGTTTTAAACTCTTGCACAACCTTATCATTCAGATCCAAGCTTTCTCTTTTTATTTTCTTCCCTTTTTCATTTGTTTAAAGGGTTATACGCTACTTCTCTTAGAAACAATCACCTATATATGCACTTTGTTTTGGGAACATTCGCATATGCATGCACTTTGCCTCAACAATAATCATGTATGTCTCCTTAAGGTGAATAAATTATTCACTTTCTTGTTTATATGAGGACTTTATGAGAGAGTCTTGTGCTTGGTTATGTGTTTATCTGTGTGTTGTTATTGCATTCTATTTTAGAATTATTTATTTAGGATTTTTGCCTTTGTTTGTCCAAGTTTCTTTGAAAACAACCTAGGGTTAGGGCTTAAACTTTCCCTCTAGGGTTTTGTTTTGTTCATCAAACCTTTTGATTGACTATGAGTGGTTTTTTGGTTTTGTTCATGGTCATCTATACCTTCTTTTTTTAGTTGATTGGTTCATGTTCAAGTTAGCATATGTTCCCTGCTATACCTTGTGTGATTGTTTGACTTACACAATATGAGCTTTCTCTTTTCTTGTTTGCATTATAATTTTGAAAAGGAAAAAAATAGTTTTGCTTGATGTTTATAGTTCTTTATTTATGTGCAACATAATCTTTCTATTTTCTTGTTTGCATTATAACTTTGAAAAGGAAAAAAATATGTTTGCTTGATGTTTATAGTTATTTATTTGCATTTAGTTCAATAGGTTTGAATTAAAGAAAAAAAAGAACCTTTTGAGCATTTGTGATGCATTCCAAGTTTGCATTTCTTGTTAAGCATCTTTAGGTTAATTGGGTTGAAGTGTTTCTACTCGTGGCTCATGTTTTGAATAGGTCATTAGCTATCATCCAATTTCCTTTTCATTTTCCAACTCTAGTTACATTATATGCATCTGTTTGCGATTGTTGCACTCTTGTTGCAATAGTTGCACTTTTGTTGCGTTTTTATGTTATCTTGCATCCTAGTTTCTTTATTTTCATTTGGGAAAATTGATTTGTGTGGTTCCTTGTTCATTTCTTTTGAAAAATAAAAGCTATTTTCTCTTGCATCCAAAGAGAATAAAGGAACGAAATGCTGTAGTTTTAAAAGTTGCATTGTAGGTCCTGAAACTTACATTGTAGGTTTGGAAGTTACATTGAAATTTGAAAATTTTGCATTGAAGTTTTGTAGAAGTTGAAGAAAATCAAACTTTTCATTGAACAAAGAGAACAAATGCATGCATTTAGTTATGTTTTCTTACTTTGATTTCTGATGTTGAGTGAATAACACTCCAAGTTGCACTACCATCTCCCTTGAGTTATAACGACCAATTAAAATAAACTAGACTTTTACTTTGTCTAGAAAACCAACTAGTATAGGTTTAATTAGGGCCTTGGGATAGGTATGGAGAGTAAACTCTCCAATGCCACTTGAATCAAACATAGAAGTTGATTAGCAAGTGCAAAATCCAGTGTCATATAGGTTGTCAAGGAAAGTCCTCTAACACAAGAGTTAAGCACTACGCCGTGCAAACAGAAGGAAAGAGAGATACCCATCCCCTACGTGTCCAAACACCTACCTGCGATTGTCCCCCTTAGCTTTTGATTACGAGTTGGAAACTTATTTTTCTTTCCTAGGTTCCACCTAGGTGGTTGCAGGGGGGACTAGTTCCACTACCTAAGGCAAACATTGTACCACTGATATAGTGCTCCTGGAGAGTGGTTCGTGAAATGATGGTACTTGGTAAAGGTTATATTACTAGGGAAGGATAACTACTTTTCATGCCTTCATTAGTAATACTAGGGCCCTCATCATCCCAATCTTTCCTTCAAAAGTCCCTATAGCCACTCTTATGCATTTTGGTTTACGGTCCTAATCACCTAAAGTGGAGACACATAAGAGTTTTTTCCTAGCTCTTGCTTTAAGAATTTTTGTAGTTGAGTGTTATGTGCTCCTAGATTGCTTTAATAATTTTTTAGTCTTGTTGATTTTATACTTCCAAGGTGGCTAAGGTATCAAACTGTAGATTAAGAAATATTTGTGGAATTTCTCCTAAGAGTATGAAACCTTCACATCATAGGTGTAGGCTAGACAATACTAATTCACTGGAACCAATTAGGATCGATACAAAAGAATTAAAGCCTCCCTCTCAAGGATGATCATCTGAAGAGGAATTTGAAGCCCAAGGTTTTATTCATGATATTAATGGTCATGTACCTGTTCAAACTCTATTTTTCTTCAGGTCTCTAGGACACCTTAGATAGTGTTGAGGTTGAGGAGATTCCAAATACTTATGATCTCTACATTAATTGTTACCAAGAGACCATTTGTGGGTGGTGTATTTTGTTGGGACTTATGTTCAATATTCTCCTTTGTTCTATCCTTCTTTCATGATTCCCAATGTAATTAGCACTAGCACTGCTACTGGAACTAGGGGTGCGCACACCTTATCTTTTGTTCTCTGTGTGGGGCGGGGGCAGTTCACCTGCCTTATCCACTATCTCCATATTTATTCCTATTTCTATAGATGTTGGTCCCTCTTTCAATCCTAACATCAATGGAAGAAATCAACCTTCTCCTCCTTATGTTGGTGCGACTACTACATATGGGTAAAACAATAATGCTTTATTCCGATAATATCGATAAAATCATCTGTACTGACGAATATTATTTACATTTTCCTGTATTTAGAAAAAAAATCCTTGAGTAGCATTAAATATCTAACGCAATGCATAAAAGTGTCGAATATCCAACTGCTTCCTCGTACATCCGATGTGTCTGCAAGGTGCATTAGATTATCGACATTTGACCAGGTCATCCATGATGATGTTAGAAGACCAACAATGGAAGGGGTCAATTTATTTTACCATTATACAACATCTCTCCATATAATGTGGATGTTGGAAATCCACTGCAATAAATTATATATAAGGGTTATTTTTTGTTTAGAAATAATTTATTAATTGCATTACAAATAGTCAAATTATGGTTGATTTTTGAAGATAATCAATATTGAAAGTTTGGTAAGGAAAAATGGATGATGAAAATGTTATTTCCCTTACTGTGCATGCAAGGGCTACAAGAAGAGGAGACTTTTAACAAAAAAAATTGAAGAACATCGTAGACAATTTGGACACCTTGAAGGTGGCATGCATATCGTCCCCTGGTAAGTTATTCATTATATGTCTTTATATTGCACTTTTTTTTTAATTAGGGGTTTATGGTTTAAGGGGTTAATTGAGCACATTTTATCAAAATGATTATCTTGATGGAAATAATGGAAGGTTTCCATCCTCGCTTCCTCTATATTTATATTTGTGTTGGAAGGTTATGGGGATTTTAGAGTAATGTTGGATTTTCTATCGAAAGAGGCTAAAGGTTCTTTGATTGGAAGTTCCTTCGTCATTTTTTTTTTAAGTCAAAAACTTCATTGGATATATTTTTCAGCATTTTAAGCACACCTTCCAAATATATGGGTTCCTTAGGCTAATATGCATTTTTAGTTAATAAAAGATGTTTCTTATTTACAAGAATAGTCTTATTATTCTCGCCTCTCAAACTTTGTACTAATGTGGACATTTCCTTCTCAACCTTCTTAGCTTCCTTAAAAAAAATTGCAAGAATGTTTTTACCATTGGTTTTGACAAATATGGCAATAGATGCATGTAGGAAAAATGTATAATATTCAAATACAGTATTTTGGTTAGTTGCACATCAATAGTGAATTTGTTAAAAATTATTGTGAAGCACTTATTAAATTCTTCGATACGTTCTTCCATCTACATTTTAATATGTATTGACTCTTTAAATAAAGTAGTAGGGGTATTTTACTCACCAAAATTAATAATAAATTTCTTTTCAAAAGCAACTTAGCTTAAGATAGAATCTGTGGGTAGATTGCAATACTAATTGGATTCCTTATTTTTAAAGGGGTATGGAAATAATTTGTAGGATATGTCTCATGCCCTACATTCATTAATCACATAAATCTATAGAAATCTTGTATATGATCTTCTTGGGCAAAATGTTTTTTCGTTCAAGTTTTGGAAGAATTCCTTCAAGGTGCTTAAGTAGATCATGAAGTTGTCCCCATAAATTCAAGGCACCTTGGGACATCCATGCAAACACGCAAAGTTAGTTTCCAACCATTTGATGAGAAAGTAACTACTACAAAATTTTAGTTGCTCACATGTTAATTTCAAGCTAAAAGGTTGCAAAATGTATAGTGTAAGGTGAAGATGGGTGTGGTGTCGGGATTTAGTCTAGAGGTTCATAGATACCTTGAAGAGAAAAATCCACTAAATTTTCCACATAATCATTCAAAATATCTTGTTTGATTTGAATGTGAGTTCCATGAGTTAGTTGTTATTTGGGAAAGTGAGGTGCAACATGTAACTATCAAATATCCTAAGTGTATTCCCAAGTGAGATGACATAAATCATTCACTTATGGATGAGGAACTGCACAAATATGTTCAGGAGGTCGCTCATGATTTTAAAAAATAGTTGTACTATTTGTTGCAACCTTGGCGACAATTCTTGGCTAAAGAGAATCAGTGCCTAGGACATCTATTAAAACTTCATTAAATTTTTTAAAGAAACTAGCTAGAGATAAGTTACTTCTTAGGTAATGCAAATTTATATTCATAGATCTATAACTTTGATAACAGTGACCAATCTTGTGGGTTACAGTGCTTTAAAATATGGTTGATGTCATATATATATATAATATTATTATTATATATTTATATAATATTATATATATAATAATATATATATATATATATATATATATATATATAGCATAATCTATGCACAAATAATCTATGCACAAATATGTGCTTTTGATATTGATGCCTCTATACGTTATATCATTGTACCAATTCCCTTTATTTGTGCATAGTTTGTTATGCCTTTTCCTCTTGGCATAATTTCTTGACTCGTATATGGTTTTCTTTTCGATTTTGTTTATAGGTGAAACCCTAGCTCATAGAGGGTTATAAACTCCAAAGTGAGAAGAAGACCAAGCCATATGAATTTCTTTTTGTTTTATATCCCTTGCAACGACTTTAATGATCTCTTCTTTGTATACCAAGGTAAGGTTGCAAAACTTGGCTTCCTAAAGATGAGATAAGTAACTTCATGTAATTGCATATAAATTTCTTTTCAGATATTCAATTAGATATCCTTAGACTATTTTTTTCACTTTAATTTCTTATATACGTTACAAGTTCGCTTCTCTTGGAGTTTCTAGACAATCGATAACCTAATTCAGACTTTTCTCAAATATTCACCTGACATCCTCCGCATTGATATCCGGGTTCTTACAAACTCTTGTTTTTTTATTAGGGTTTCTATCTTATGTAATCAAGACCCATTATAGGGTTTAATTTGTGGTTAGGGTTGATAATGAGACAACTACCAACACCACTAATTTGAAGTAGAGAATGTGTAATTTTTTTTTAAATAAATACAAAGATGTATGTATATGGATATTTGGCAGTTTGACCCTAAGGCCAAAGCTTATTTTGCCAGTGTTCTTTTTTTAACAAGAATCAGATCCAATTCTGGTTCTAGTTTAAGCAACTGCAGATAACACTCTCATGCTATAATTTTCTCTTATACTAGCTGAGATCTTCTAGTCATAGCTGGATATTTGCATGTTATACTAATTATGATAGATTTATTAATAACTACTTTGAGTTATTGTTTATATTGCAATTTTTTTTAATTACACCAATCCCCTTGGAGCTCCTCTTTTACTTATGTATTCTTGAATATGAGCTTGGAAGCAATGGTATGAATTTAGAATTATAGTTTCTTCAAAAATCCAAAACTTACTTAGGCCTACATTTCATGGAATACTCTAGGCTTCCTTGTCACAGTTATAATCTTTATTTCCATTACTCAAATAATACTAATTAATATTTATTATATTTATTATTTCAATTACTCAAATAATACTATTTCGTATTTATTATACCACTTTGACATTCATAAGATGCAATTTCAAATATTTATGCTTTCAAGAAGTAAATGAACTAATTCATTTAGCATGATCTATTATCACACTTTGACATTTATAAAATATGATTTCATATATTTAGTATCAAGAACTAAACTTATGATGAAAAACTCGTTGCCATCTATTTCATTTGGCTTGGTTGGATTATGTTACACAACTGAAGGATTTGTTAATTTTTCATAGGGATATATTGTTCTTTTCTTTGATAATTGAATTTCTTCATTAACACACTAGGATCACCCCATAACATCATAAGATTATTCAGATTTACATCATTATTCATCATCATATGAAACTATGTAGAAAGAACAATAATCATCATCAATGGCAGCAACGGAACATAAAGGAACAATAGAAGAAAAACATTCACACATAGAGACACCGGGATTGGTCAGAGACCAAGGAAAAACCCACTATGGGGAAAACCCTTTCAACTTCTTCTTCTTATATTGTCATCAAATGATTCAGAAAAAGAGAGTATAATGCTCCATATCTTCATCTATGCAACTAACCAACAAAATAACTACAACATCCATGAAATGAACCCAACAATGTATATGCCCAAAACTTTGATTCTGAAGACTAATGAAATGTCACTGTCTGCAGTCAACTACTGAAACCTGCAGTCGCTGAGAGAAATATTTGGAAGAATGAGATTTAATCTTTTAGATCCTGGGCGCATAGAGGAGGTGTCATGCGAGCGACTATAGTTCTCCCAGTCACTCCCTTAAGCCTATCATGTGAGTGATTGGGGTCAAATGTGGACTGCACAAAACCCAAACCCCCAGTCACATGGATGGGGAGTTGTTAGTGGGAATGGAAGGCTCCAGTCGCATGGATGGGGAGTTGTTAGTGCGAATGGGAGGCTCCAGTCACACGTATGAGCTTTTGTGCATGCGATTATAGTCGTATCTTCCTGTTTCGTGCCTGGGACTGGGGTCCAAAACCCTAAATCAGAGATGCAATCTTTGGACCCTGCAATTTCATCTTAGAGTGAACCTGATCCTCCGTGAACGAACCTCTGACCTATGTGAGACAAAAACAAGATAGAAGAGTGCCTCATTGTTTTGTCCAATTGAGATAGAGGGCACTTGTATTTATAGCCTTTCAAGGTGGTCCACTTTGCTTTAGGGTCAACCTTATCGAATGTGCACATGTGGGCTTTTATTCATAAGTACAATTTCCCTTATCCGATTTGAGTGATCTTTAGGTTGATTTGGTCCTCTCGAAAAGAGGAATTCAATGAAATCATTATCCCTATCAGGTGAGTTGTCCAACATGGAATTTGATCGCAATTGCATATTTTTAACATTCCCTCTTAACTAGGGAGATTCCACCTGCATCATGTCACATGTATCCTGTCATCAAATCATATCCAATCTCAAGTATCTCATCACCACATATCATCACTGATCATCTCAATTCTTCTCTCACTCATCCTTGATTATCTCTTGATTGTCCCTACTCATATTTTGAATATTCTCGAATCTAAAAGAAGAATAATTTTGACATAGGAGGGGAGATCATTCTACCACCCTCCGTCCATCGGACTATTACTAAGAATCTTTGCCAGTGGGCTACTGCGTAGAAATATCGGTGAGGAGTCAGATCTATGACTTGTATCATCATTATTATAGCTCCAAATCTCACTCTTGATGTTTGTGATGCTGCACTCATGGCCTAGGGAAACCCCTCCTTTCAAACCTAGTCCAAATACTTTAAAAACAATGTTTTAATTCCTATACACAACATTGCCCTGAGCTAAACGCGTGTGTACGCAGGTCTGTGTATACCCAACCCGTGTATATGTCTTAAAACACCTAAAAAAATTAAATAACCTTAATTTCGGGCGGAGATCATGGGTTTTACCTATTGATTACCTATTAGTGCACATGTCCCAACTGTTCCCAACGAATTCCCAACTAAAAAACTACTTTGGGAGAAGTATAAAAACGCTTCAATGGGAAGGCCTAAGGGAGGAGAGAAGAGAGAGAAAAATCACTCTACTAAGATTATCCTTGATCAGGTCTGAAGATCCTTGTGCTTCTAGCACTTCCCTCATTACAGGAAACCCTTGTTTCCATGAGTTATGATGTATTTCCATTAGTTGAGATATCCTTGAGTGAGTCATGGAAGGAGTCTGTTGAAGGCTTGAGATTGGACGAATCCGAGGGACGATTCTGCTTGGAGCCTGCAAAAGGAAGAATTAGGTGAAATCATTCCTTACTATATTTTAGTTATCTATAATAAAAGAAACACTTTTCTTGTTCTTGATATTAATCTTCTTCATGCTTATGATATGAATGTTATGATTTACATATGAATGGTTATTTCAATTGTATAACTAACTACCTTTCAATATGCTATGAATTTGATTTCTTTATGATGCTTGGTCCATATACTGCTATGCTTTCTTGAATTGATTGTTTTGTAGGTTGAAGGATCGAAAGGAACTCCAAGAGGGTTTGGACCCTGGCTGGATCTACCTAAACAAAGGACCCCCAGGTGCACCTCTCTTCATGTAGTTTGCTTATATTAGCTTCATGGTTGTATGGAATGCTTGTTTTTCTTTGTAGATAACCCCTTCTCTGCTAGGGTATTGACCCAAGACCCTAGTGGACCTTGTCCCTAAATAGAATTGGCGACTCCACTGGGGACAATAGTCTTGTTGTTCCTAGTTTGGGTTTATTCAAGCCAATCAGGGCTCAACTGTTTATTTACTTGTTGTGACTGTGTAGTATATTCCTGTAGGAACTTGAACTGTAAGTTTGATCAGTTTCTTCAGACCCTTTTTTGTTTTTTCTTGTGTTCTGTTATATATGCATCTTGGTCAGGTTACAGTCGTGTATGCATGCAAGTTTCACCAGATGAACCTGTGAATATGCAGGTTTCTCTGGACTGAATAGTGTATAGATGCAACTATGTATTGACACAGTCGCGTATACCCTAAAATTTTCAAGATTTTTCAAATATTTGTGTTTCTGAAGATCTATCTGCTGGTCTGAGTCTTTCCTGAACAGTTACTTTTCTGTGTCAGTATTTATTTTTACAGCAAGTTCATGATTTCAAACTCTCTCCGATTGTGGAAAGTGTTGGTCTTGTTTTGTTTTTTGCAAGCGTCATCATTTTTGTTTAAGCACACAATATTTCTTTCTGGGAATCTTGGTTGTTCTAGTCTTCCAGGGTAGAAAGATTGGTCTCAATATTTGTGGCAAATCTTCTTTTGGTGATCTTTTTGTTTGCTTGTCAAAACTCCATCTTTGTGGCCATTTACTTTTCTTGCTTTTTGAAAGTTGTTGTGTGACAATTTTGAGAGTTGTCTTTCTTGATCTCTTGATCATTGCCATCAAGCTCTTTTTGCTTCCTTTTTGATTGTTGAAAGCATCTTGAAACACCTATTTTGTTGAGTTTTCGCTCATTTTGAGTTGATAACTTGCAAAGTGTTTTGGTTGCTTATTCTACTCTCTCAAAGTTCTCAATAGTATTTGGAGCACTTTTGAAAAGTCATTTTTGCTTTTGCTTTTGAAGAAAACTTTTTGAAAACTTGGTTTTTGCTTTATTTGGCCTTGTTTCGATTTAGTTTCCTTTTTGCGAGTGAAAGTGAATTTTTGTTTGTCTTGAAACTTGCTTTTAGTGTTTGGATGAAAATGAGCATTAGCAACTTATATTCTATCTAAACATCTTAAGTAGCAAATTAGAATTGATAAACAAGTTACTTTCATTCTTTGATTTAGAGTAGTCTTAAGTTTTGCATCAGCATGTACTCATTACATTAGGATAAATTTGTGCATCTTTTAGGGCATCCATAGTTTTGTTAATTTTTGTGAGTGTAAAGCTTGAGTAAAAGAAAAGAAAAGAAAAATTTATTGCTTTCTTAGAAGTTCCTCAGAACCTAGTAGAAATTTCTTTCATCGAAGAACAAAACGAGTGCATTTGCATATTGTTTGGTTTTTATTAATTTCTTTTGCGTCAAAACACCACAAGTTTCATTTCCGCTTACCCCTTGACTAAAGAACAACCCATTTAAAAACAAGCGCTAATTAAAATACGCTAGAACTTTTTTATAATTGTCAATTTAGACACACCAACAAGTTTTAGGATATTTTAGGGCCTTGGATTAGGCGTGTGGAGAGAAAACTTTCCAAGGCCATTTAAACTGTCAAACATTGGAATCTGAATAGTGAGTGCAAATCCAATAGCGTTAGGAAGACTAGGAAAGCTCCAGATCTGGGAGCTAAGCACGAGGTATTTTGAAGATAATGAAGAGAGATACCCCCTCTCCTACTTGTTGGATCTTACCTCAAGACTGTTCTGCCTGGCTTCTGACACGAGTTGGTAAACTTAGTTGCTTATCCTAGGGATCTACATAGGTGGCTGTGGAGGGGAATCCAGTGGCACCTGAGGTCGACATTGTATCACTCTCAACGGTACTACTAGAGGGCACCCTTGCAAAGCTTGGGGGCTTGCATCGACGCAGGTTGTTGTTAGGAGGTCAGCATAACTTCCTCTGTTACCTTCGTTGGTAGGACTAGGCCATTATTATCCCAGACTATCTTCAGAAGGCCCCTTACTTCACTTTCTTGTATTTTGGTGTCCGGTCCTCATCACTAGGAGTGGAAATACTTGAAATTTGTTTGACTGGCTGACATCTTTTAGGGACTTTTTAGTGTGTGTTCTATGCTCTTAGTTGGCCTATATTTCATTTTTTCTTGAGTCTTTAATTAGCTCTTAATAAAAAATTCAAAGTGGTTGACCGATCGCCAGACAGTCTCGAAGACTTTGTGGTCTTTTACCACCAAGTTTAGAGCCTTATCCTAGAAGGCGCGGAGGTAATACTATCGTTGGGTTTCATCCCATGGAAGCTGATGCATCGAGGATTGATCCTCCCCTCGGGGGCATTAGTATTTAGGATAGGCCTGGTACTTCCGCAAAACTAGAGAGGAACACTCCAGTTCTTTCTCGAGATCTCTTTTAATCGAAAGATAACATAGAGGTAGAAGAACTCTCAGAGTTGTTAGCAGCTCGGGTTTCCCCTCTACCTTCTAACCATCCAGACCTATTACAATACGTTGGGACTCTGATGCATAGACCATCAAGTCCAGGTCATATTACGCACTTATCTTCGATGACCACCACTGGAACCATGGCTTCTACCACAAGTGCTACAACCATGCAGACTCCAACATTAGTACAAGGGGAAGGAACTATTTCCATACCCTCTGTATCTTTATTTGGGTCTTTTGCTAGCACATCCTTAGTTGGGTCTACCTCCATTCCTTCTACGAGTGAAAATTCCCAAGCTAATGCATCTGGTTCTGGATTCTTCATGTTTGGCACCCATTCACAAGGTATTCCGTCCATTCCATTTAGTGCCTCCACATCCATCATGCGTGGGTCAGCTTCATTTCAAGGTTTTCCTTTTGGAGGTGGTCATATACCACATTCCAACCCGACGATAGGATCTATGCCTTTTTCTTCTACAGGACAAGGCAACAATCCCTTTCAAGGTTAGACTAACCCTGTGGTTAGTGACATAGGAACTGGAAATTAGTTTTTCAGCGAACACGACAATAGGTCGTACTCCACAATTAGTTCGTTTCAAAGTATTCCTCCCTTAGCTTCTGCTTAGAATCCTTATCAGGGGTTATCAACTCTTTATAATCCTTTAGGAGGGAGCTTCACTGGTTATGGAGGTTTTTCGGTCGGAGTTGGTCAAACTCCAAGTTTTGCTGGATCAAAAGGTTCGCCTTTTGGTTCAGCTGGTTTTGCTGGTTACTTCTGGCAGCCTGGTGCCTTTCAAAATCTAGGCCAATCTTTTCAAAACTTTGGGAACCCTGCCTAGTCTGGGTGGAATCCCCAAGTTCCTCCTAGGCTTCCTTTTCTGGCAACTTTGAATTTGTCAAATCTCACGAAATTAATAAATGATCCAATAAAATACAATCCGGCCTAGCCTCTGGTCCCAACCAAACTCCCTTCGGACATTCCAAAGTTTGAGGGGAAGGGCAGTGAAGACCCAGGCGACCATGTAACCACATTCCATTGGTGGTGCTCATCAAACTCCCTTATCGATGACTCGGTTAAGTTGAGACTTTTTCAACGCACCTTAACTGGTAATGCAACCAAGTGGTATATAGAGTTTCCAGGGGGCAACTTTAAATCTTTCATCGACTTGGCTAATATTTTCCTATATCATTTCCAATTTCCTATCCGTTATGATGCCGGAACTGAACTTCTGGCCAATTTTCGTTAGGACACGGCAACTCACATTTATGATCATATTCAGGAATGGAGATGGAGAAAGAGGCTCATTAAAGCCGAAATTCCTCCGGAATACCATCTTGAATGGTTTTTTAAATCCTTAAAACTTGAAATCTCTAAAGATGTCTCTCTGTCCGGAATCTATTCTTAGGAGCAAGCTATTTTTAGAGCCCAGAAGTTAGAATTGATTTGCTCTTAGTCTAGGATTCTACAAAAAGAAATTCCTGATGCTCCTAGGACTAAGGTTGATATAGCCAAGTTGAAGCCAGGTCCCCATGCGGATGGTATCGTTGGATCCGTAGACACAAATGCGGTGAACTTGTTGAGCCATTTGCAGCAGTTGTCTTTACAAACTGCTCCTAACAATCAGGTCACATCGTCTAATCCTTCGTCTTCTCAACCCTCTTCTGTTAATGTCATCCAATCTTCTAACCCCAAAGTAAACCAAAACTCCAATGGGAAAAAGAAAGGACGAGGTAAGAAAAAGAGTCAAGATGGGAAGACTGACGCAAATATACCTGGCAATAATGCTAGTGGTGGTGGAAATGAGTCTAGAAAGAAAGTCAAGTTTCCATGCAAGCTATGCAGTGGAGACAATTTAACTCATCTCTGCCCAAAGATTCAAGACACTCAACGCTTGTTAGGGCAGCAAGGGACTTCTAGCTCTCAAGCTGTGTTAACCAACCCTTTTCCCCAAGGGCAGCAAATGCTTGCTGGTGCGAGTTCAAATCCTGGTACCTCTGCAGGGGGCAACTAGGAAGGGGAGAAATCATCAAATGTTTTCATGATGGGTTCTAACGTCCATGTGGCCACTCGGTCACATGATTATGGTGAAACTAAAACATCCAAGGACAAAACTGCTCCTAGAAATACCAACCTTCATATTGAGCGACCCCCTGTCGAGACTATACCACGGATACCGAAAGGTTTCGCTAAATGCGTGACTATCAATCCTAATGCTAGGGCTGCACAAAATTAATCCATTGTCGAGGATCTGGCTCAGATTCCATGCGTTATGTCTACTTTAGAGGTTCTCCAGTCGTGTCCAGCTCAACGAAGTGCTTTGCTTTCGGCGATAGGGGCAGTTGATCCAAATAACTCTTTAGTGCTCACTTTCGACATGCTTAATGTGAAAAAGCGACTCCCTCATCACATGGCTTTTAAAATAAAGTGTACATACTGGAAAATTAACATTTTTCATACGTTATTGATGAAGGAGCTTCCACGTGGGTCATGTAGATGTCATGATGGAAGGCCATTGGATCGCCTTTGGTTGTTCCATCACCTACCCTCCTGACTGCATTTGATGGGCATTATCATAAGACGCATGGGGTTATCTCGGCCTTTCCCATATGTGTTGGGGGAGGGGTCGTCAATATCGAAGTAGAAGTCATTGATGCTAACCTAGATTACAATCTCCTCTTAGGAAGGAACTGGGTATATGAAATGGATGCCGTTGTTTCGACTCTGTTTCGTGTCATTTGCTTTCCTCATGAGGGGAAAATCGTAAAGGTTGATCAATTGGATTATTCTCCAGTTGATCCTCGAGCAACTTCGGATTCTACTATTCCTTTAGTGGATAACCCTCGTCCACCTACTGAGAATCTAGGAGTTGGTATGTATTCTTCATTGATGGGTAGATTTGATTTTCCCTCTCCTATCACTAGAATCAATGTCGTTTCATCATCCAAGGAGTCTTCACGGGAAGAGTTCTTCCCAACTCATTATTGTTCAGACCTTTAGACCTTGCCTTCACCTACAACCACATTAGCTGAAGGACAAGTTGGTGGAATGGAATTTCCTATGTCTGTAGCAGAGCTTAGATATCAGTCTATCGTCAACTCTACAGACGGCGATTCTACTTCTTTCTCTGAGGAGGAGTTAGATGGTGATGTGGCCCCAGCTTGGACCCTTGATTCTACATTCGCTATGGACTGCTTAGACATGGTTTTACCATTTGAAGAAGAAATCCTAGAAGTAATGATGGGTGTATATCGACCTTAGGAAGACTTACACCATCGTTCATATTTTCTTCCTCCGTTGCAAGAAGTAGAATCTAGGTCCTTCGAGCTGTTTACTAGTGATGTTTGTACGGTATCAAATCCTTTGGCTCCAGCACACTTTCGTGACGAAGGTAATATATCGATGATTTCAAAAACAATATCTATAAACATCTCTAGGAACCCTAACGTGATCAAGAATATCTTCATCGGAGCCGAATTTTCTCCTGAAGAAATTCAAATTTACACCGACCTTTTTAAGGAGTTTCGAGATGCATTCGCTTGGTCTTATGAAGAAATGCCTGGCATTGATCCATCCATATTTCAACATGAGATCAAGACGTATGAAAATGCTAAGCTGATCCGTCAAAAGCTTCAGCCAGTTAATCCTAGGAAAGCAGTAGCCATTAACACTGAAGTAGAGAAACTGCTCAAGGCGGGTTTCATATACCCTGTTCCTCTTACGGATTGGGTTTCTAATCCATTCCCTATGGATAAAGAGCAAGGAACAATCCGAGTATGCATTGACTTTAGGGACCTAAACAAAGTTTGTCCCAAAGATAATTACCCCACGCCATTTATTGATCAGATTATTGATGAGTGTGTGGGTAATGAGATTTTCTCCTTCATGGATGGTTTTTCCGGTTATAATTAGATCTATATCCGTCCTGAAGATCAGCATAAGACAACTTTTATATGTCCCTGGGGTACCTTTGCATACAGAAAGATGCCTTTTGGTCTCAAAAATGCTGGAGCTACCTTCCAGCGGGCCATTTCATATGCTTTCCACGGCATTAAACATATCATCGAAGCATACTTGGATGATCTCGCTACTCGCTCTCGAAAGGGAACTGATCATCCTAGTCACCTTCGATTGGTTTTTGAGCGATGTCGATTTTACAAGATCCGGTTGAATCCCAATAAGTTCGTTTTCGCGGTTACATCTGGTCGGTTATTAGGGTTCATTGTGTCAAATGAAGGGATTTGAGTTGGTCCCTTCAAGGTAGAGGCAATAATTCAGTTACCTCCCCCGTCCTCAATTCGGCAACTTCAGAGTCTTCAAGGGAAGGCTAATTTCTTAATAAGGTCTATAGTGAATTATGTTGAGATCACTAAAGGGTTTGTGCATTTGCTATGGAAAGGAGTTCCATATGTATGGGACGATTTTGCGTAGCGGTCGTTCAATGCCTTGAAAAAGGCATTAGTCTCTGCCCCGCTTTTGAGTCCACTGAATTATGGTAGGGATTTCCTTTTATATCTCACTATGGAAGAATCAACCATAGGTATGATTCTTGTTCAGGAAGACGATGCTCTCATGGAGCATGTGATTTATTATTTGAGTTGAGGCCTGATAGGTCTTGAACTTCACTATTCTCTTGTTGAGAAGTTGGCTTTGGCAGCCATCCATGCTGTCTAGTGGCTCTGCCATTATATCTTGCTACGCAAAAATTTTGTCTTAGAAATGGTCAATCCATTACAATTTGTCCTCAGTGAGTGAGTAATTGAGGGAAAATATAATCGATGGATAGTCATTTTACAAGAATTCGATCTTGAGTTCTTGTCCGCCAAGTCTAAGAAATCTATGGTTTTTGCGGAGTTAATTTCCAAGTTGCCTTGTGGAGAGGATACTGTTTACGAGGAAAGTTTTCCCGACGAACATTTATTCCTCATCTCTTCACTCGACCCTTGGTACGGAGATATCATTGTCTATCTCCAGACTTCGAAGTTTCCTTCTATTTCCTCTAAGGATGAACGCCAAAAATTACGTCACCTGGCTAAGAACTATGTTATAATTAGTGATACATTATATCGTCATGGGGTTGATTCAATCCTTCGGCATTATTTAACCCTAGAGGAAGCAGAGTCAATGCTCAATGATTGCCACAGTGGAGCTTGTGGTGGTCATCTTTCAGAGCTTGCTACAACCCAGCATATCTTGCGTGCCGGCTATTTTTTGCCTTCGCTCTTCAAAGATTGTGTTGAAGCGGTCAGACGTTGTCACCCCTGTCAAGTTTATACTTGGAAGATGCGCGCATATCCAGCTCCTATTTTCCCCATTGTCATTGTCGTTCCTTTTACTAAGTAGGGCATTTATTTTACAATTTGTAATCTGCCTTCAACAGCGAATCAAAAGTACATTATCATGGTCGTAGACTACTTCACGAAGTGGGCCGAGGCCATGCCCACTTATAAAAATGATAGTGAAACAGTGGCATTATTCCTTTTTAACCAGATTATCTCAAGGTTCGGTATCCAGAGAGAGATTGTCACTGACCATGGTAGTCATTTCCAGAACCAACTAATGTCTGAATTGGCTCTTAAATTGGGTTTCCGGCAGGAGCACTCGTCTCCATATTATCCTCAGGCTAATGGACAAGTCGAGGCAATGAACAAAACCCTTAATACGATCTTGCAAAGGACGATCGACAAAAATCGGTCCAATTGGCATCTTATGTTGCATACAGCTCTTTGGGCATACCGAACCTCTGTAAAGACTGCTACAGGTTTTACAACTTTTCAGTTAGTTTATGGAATGGAATCTATCTTTCCTGTTGAATGTGAAATTCCATCTCTTAAGTTAGCTATTGAGCTCCTTCCAGAGACCTCTAGTCTCGAAGAGCGCCTCCTTCATTTGGAACATCTCGATGAGTAGCGTCGAGATGCTGCCACAATTAATGAGGCTCATAAGAAAAGGGTTAAAACTCAGTACGATAAAGTTGTCCATCCTCAAGTCTTTTCTGAAGGCGACCTTGTCTTGGTTTATCACCAAGATAAGGATGCCTTGGGGACAGGCAAGTTCAAGCCTATGTGGTATGGTCCCTTTATAACTAAATGAGTTTTATAAAAAGGGGCGTATGAGTTAATCGATTTTGAAGGAAACAAGTTGGCAGAGCCGCAAAATAGGCTCTACCTCAAGAAGTACTTTGCTTAAGTAGCAGCTAGGTAATGACTTCTTTGTACATTTTTTATGTTTGTACATATCTCATCGGGAGTTTTTTGATATCAGCACTTTGTGGTCTACTATGACAGGTGTTGATGGATGACTTGGTCTATCTTGGATTCGCCGATGGTGCTAGTCAGCACACTCGAAACCTCGCTTCCGTAGCTTGGGTAATCTACTATCCAACTGGTCAGTTGATGGTGTCAAGGGGAGTATGCATTGGTCCCGCTTCAAATAATATGGTTGAGTATATTGCCTTCATTAATTTACTATCCGAAGCAATTTCTTATGAAATCGATTCGTTGGTAGTCTATCTTGATTCACAATTGATAGTGTCACAATTGAATAACATTTATTGAGTAAGGGATCCATGTTTATATCGCTAGTATTTGAGGGTGAGGTTGTTGCAAAGATCATTTACTTACATTAATTATCTGTACATTCCAAGATCTCATAATTGGTTAGCTGATTCTATTGCTAATCAATCATTAGACTGGCACATTATTCATTCGTCACAATAAAATCAAGCATCAAAAAGTCGAAACTGTATATATATATATCATAAAATATCTCAAGTGTACATAAGTGTGTCCAAAATAATATACAAAAATTGGGACTCAAATGCCCATAATCATGTCGAGTACATCTAATGCCTCGGCTTAGGATGAGTGGCTAAGTATGTGACTATTGCTTTGGCCACATGCCTAAGAGGGTGAACCCAGTCTTGTGGCATGCCAACCACATGATGCTACATGTCTATAGGGAGATCCTCTACAACCTCCATCGGTACTTAGTGAGTTAGTTTCACCAAGTGTCGTTGAACTGTGTGTAGAAGTCGCTCTGTGTCTGCAGCTGCCTCCTCTACTCCCCGGTCGCGATGTCCATGCCGTGGGAACCCATCTGGTCATACTGGCCCAATATCTCGAACATGATCATCATATATTCATTTGGATCCTACCAAAACTCATAAAAAATCATAAAAATGATAAAATCAAAAACATTTGTTACCTATATCTCCCCATGTTGTGGTTGGTGGTAAAGCTAGATCAGGATCTCCTCGGAAGTCCAACCCAGCATAGGGGTAGTCGTCTAAGGCAATGATTTGCTGCTACCACCAGGAGAAAAAGTCATCGTCGAAAGCAATCCATGGAACGTCCCCACCTCCTAGTTGTTTCATCAAGTCAACCCACCTACCCATTCGTGGATCTCGTGGGGTGCTGATCGAAACTGTTACTCTAGGACGGAGGGTCGAGACTCTCTCAAAGAAGAAAGAGCACAAAATAGTTCCATACCTAAAGTTTTTGGTCTGCCCCTTCTTGATAGAAGTAAGCTGGCTCTTTAGGTTGGCGAGAAGAGGAGTACACCAATCGAACACCATGGTGAGATAGTCTACCGCCAAGCTCATGGCTAGCCGTGAAGTCTGGTGTAACGAAGCTGATCTGTTCACTCTGGCTTTAGTGAATAGGATGATCCTCAATGGTAAACTCTCCACATGCTTGATTGGAATTTGACTTCCAACCTTTTTTGGATGACCCGGGCGATATATATGCACGTAGTCCTCGATAAAGAGACTGCCTCGTGATCTGCCCATGGAATGTACCACCTCTCCCCTTCGGGAAAGGCCTGTGATGAAAGAAATATCCTCAACCTCTATCTTGAGTGGCATTTGATCATTCATAAACGAGTCATCCTTGATGCTCCAGTAGTGAATGAGAATTTCAAGCAGGCGAGTGTTTGCTTTCATGTTTGGCATTTTAAATAACTTTAGCAAACTGCATCCTCTTAAGGCATCCAGGGCCTTAGGATCATTCATAACCTCATCATCCACTATGGAATGCTCTTTTTCTCTCCAAGTGACTGGCATCCTGAAGAAAAACCAAATTTGAACTGTTAGATTTTTGTTTTGAAGTTTTCGCGGCGTATACGCGGGTCCGTTTCATACACAGTCGCATCTAGGGCTTGCATATATGCGGGTTGCACATAGCCAACCTGCGTATACGCCACGACAATTTTTTTGACAATAATTCAACGGTGAAACTTGAATTAAAAATTCTAAAACCAATCATAATTGAATGCAAGATAAGTTTAAGGGTTGCCTGGTGATTTCGGGAAGATTTGAACGATTGAATTTGGCGAATAGCAATGCTTGCTCCTTTTGCTTCACTCCTTTGCTCTCAAATCAAATGGTGATAATGGTGAGTCAAAAAACTATTTTATAAGCTTTGAAAATGTCAAAATTTTTCAAAACTTGATTTTGTTTTCTCTCATGTAACTTTTAACTTGGGAGCTTAGAATGTCGAGAATGGTTTGATTTTCAGGACATTTTGGACGCTTTTTCGACAGTTTCGAGACGATTCCATGACTGTTAACCCGTCATGGCAGGTATCGTTTTTTCACTGGCATATGAGTTAGGGAAGCTATTTTTTCTGTTGCATTATGCATACTAGCATACATTTGTCGATACACTTGCCATAGGGTCGATCCCATCGTGTTATGGTTCGCAAGCCATCTTCACTCGCTGATTTTTAAATCATGATACGATGGTAGAGCCATCATTTTCATGGGCATCGTAGTTAGCACCTCACTGACATTTGGAGCCCATGCTTCTTTGATCTGAGTAGGCCGGGGGTCCTCTGTAGTCCCGCCATGACTTATGCGATGAAGAATCATTCCTCTTTGCTTCTTCGCTTCGTTCTAGCCTTATACCCTAGAGGCTCCTTTGTGTTGAGTTGTACGCTACATTGCATTTTGACCGTTTTCACCTCTTGGCCTTGAGCCAGCTTCACTTGGACTCATGTTTAAGCTAAATTTTGACCATGACGGCTGCAAAATCAAACTTGCATTCCCTTGAATTTTGCAACTTGACATACCTTGACCCATGGAAGGAACACAACTTTGAGTGTCTCTTACCAGTTTTCACCTCCTTACATTGAGCATAGGATTGTTCCAATCCTAGGAACTGGATCATCTATTTCACCAACACTCATTCTTTCCACTATACTATAGCATTCTTTTATTCTTTTTCCAGCTTAAAGAAAAAGACCAAAAAATTATATACTCCAAAAAGAGTGGGAATGGGACAATATTTCCATTTATTGTTGGCAGCTAGAGTCAGTCGTGTCGCCCTTGAACAAAGCACTCAAAACAAAGTCTCCTCCATTTGGGCGGGATTTAATTTGACTTAGGTACACCTTAACCTTGTTATTGAGTAAGTTCTCCCCCGATTGGTTATCTCTTTCAATCATATGGAGGGTTCGTTCATGCCTCCTGCATGATGAACTTATACAGAGTCATCATATGCTGCCACATAGTCACATTGAGTCAAGATTTTTTTTAATGGAAGTTAACCTGATTCAGCCTCTGTGAGGTGTCTCTTGACTCATTTTTCAGTCGGCCATCCCTGGTTGTCTGTGTCTTGTCTATCATCACATCAGTTATATTTGTCCTTTACTTGTGCCGGTTTGAGAAGGTCTCCATTGACTTCTTGCTGGCAGGTCTTATCCTTATCGAGGATGACATCTTGCTCTGAGGACAGGCCTAGAGCCGCACCTTGGCCCAATTTTCATTATTGATAGGTCACCTTGTGCTCAACATCGATCAGTATCATGGGTCTTTGACTGAGTGGTTTCCCTTGTGTTCGACATCAGCTTACACTATCACACATTGGGATTCGTGTAATACCTTGGTTTCCATTTGACCCTATTGGTGGATACCTGGCCTTTGTGTCAGCTTTCATTATTGGTTGGTTCATAGGGTTTCTGTCGTGCGCTAGCCACATCTTATGTACGCTGGAAACGTGCTTTGGTCGGGTTACTACATCTTTTTCATCCGATTTCTTCCACATTATTGGCCTACGGGTTACACTCGCGCTAGATTGATGAAGGATGCCTTAATGCCTTCCTTCTAGCAGATCTTTCCCTATCGACTACGACTCATTGCTCTGGGGCAAAGATCTAGAGTCCATTTGGCAGTACCTTGGGGTTAGCAGTCATTAGTGGCAGATCCTTCACTATCGACTGTGGGAAACCATCATTGTCTCCTGATTGATAGATTCTTACAGGTGTTTGACTCCAACTCATTTATTCACACTTGTTAGATTGTACTGGGTACCTTGACGCTCATTATCATTATCGGTGAGTAGTCTCGCGTTTGTTAATGGTATACATCAATGACTGGTAACCAAATGATTTCTCACATGGTTGACTTCAGATCATCTATTCCCGTGGTGTAGAAATGTACCGTGGTGGTCGGTGAAGACCTCAGGTTGCATCAGCATTCATTGGTTCACTTGATAGTTGCTCCTGTTGCTGCTAGTTGATACCACTCCACCTTATATGTTGCAGTCATTCATGGCAACATTCTATATGCTGACACCTGATTTTGCAGTGTAGTACCATCTTACTCCATCATGTTCGTTTGGTACTTTTGGGATCAGTCTTTGATATCAGTGATCCGCTTCATCCTTCAGCATCATTGACATTCTTATATGTGATATTCTAACATGTACTTGTTCAATCATGATCAGAGTATCGAATATGTATTTTCCAGTCTTTTATACTTGTATACTCAGTGGATCCGCTTGTACTTGATATGCAGACATGCTTTACTTTCTCTGAGCATGTGTATGCCCACCTCAAACAGTGTTTCTTTCTTATCTCCTTTTGTGGCTTGGCAATCTGAACTCTGGTGAAGTCCTCCTTAATTTTTGGCAGGTTTCCTTTCCATGCACTTACTTAATACATTTCGGCCATCGTGTACCCCTTCTGACCTCATATATTAGGGGGCATCTATTATAGCTCCAAATCTAACTCTTGATGTTTGTGATGCTACACTCATGGCCTAGGACAACCCCTCCTTCCAGACCTGGTCCAAATACTCAAAAAATAGTGTTTTACTCCCTATACGCGACATTGCCCTGAGCTAAATGTGCGTGTATGCAGGTCTGTGTATACCCAACCCACGTATATGTCTTAAAACACTTTAAAAAATTAAATCTCCTTAATTTCGAGTGGAGATCATGGGTTTTACTTGTTGATTACCTATTAGTGCCTGTGGCCCAACTGTTCCCAATGAATTCCAAACTAAAAAACTACTTTGGGAGAAGTATAAAAAGGCTTCAATGGGAAGGCCTAAGGGAGGAGAGAAGAGAGAGAAAAATCACTCTGTTGAGATTATCCCTGATAAGGTCTGAAGATCCTTGTGCTTCCAGCACTTCCCTCATTACAGGAAACCCTTGTTTCCTTGAGTTATGATGTCTTTCTATTAGTTGAGATATCCTTGAGTGAGTCATGGAAGGAGTTTATTGAAGGCTTGAGATTGGACAAATCCAGAGGATGGTTCCGCTTGGAGCCTGCGAAAGGAAGACTCAGGTGAAATCATTCCTTACTGTATTTTAGTTATCTATAATAAAAGAAACACTTGCCTTGTTCCTGATATTAATCTTCTTCATGCTTATGATATCAATGTTATGATTTACGTATGAATGGTTATTTCAATTGTATAACTAACCACCTTTCAATATGCTATGAAGTTGATTTCTTTATGATGCTTGGTCCATATACTACTATGCTTTCTTGAATTGATTGTTTTGCAGGTTGAAGGATCAAAAGGAACTCCAAGAGGGTTTCGACCCTGGCTGGATCTACCCAAACGAAGGACCCCCAGGTGCACCTCTCTTTGCATAGTTTTCTTATATTAGCATCATGGCTGTATGGAATGCTTGTTTTTCTTTGTAGATAACCCCTACTCTACTAGGGTATTGACCCAAGACCCTAGGGGACCTTGTCCCTAAATAATCATCTGAGAGCATATCATCAAGGAGCATATCTCAACTTGGAACCACATTGGGGAGTTACTAATCAACCCAGAATATCATGGGGAAGCTACTACTATGACCCTATATCGAGCAATAGGTGATATAGGGGAGCTACTACTCAACCCATCCTATTGCCTATTGATCTTCCCAACTATGACCCTCAATAGTTATCTGTTAGAACACCTACATCATAATCCGAGCTTGGACGAGATACCAAGAGGTAAGGATCACATGCCTGCAAGCCTCCTTAACCCATTGGTCAGATGGGGAGGGACAGTCCCAACAAGCCCAACTTGTGGGTATGATGTCAACTGGGGTATACTCTGCAAAGACCAAGATAGGGTGAGCTACTACTCCAACCCTGTGGGTAACAGATAGGGGTGATACCCTATTGTCCAAACTTCCCTCAACCCTAGGAGACCTCTATCTCAATTTATCACATGGGAGCCCAGATAAGGGGGGAAGCGCTGGCTCAGTGTCCTTGATTTAGGATGCTCTCATCATACTCATATATGGTATCTTCTTTATCATCATATAGCAATAGTAGTAGTCTCCTATTCATGCAGGTCATCAAATCAAATATCATATTAGAACATAAAAAATCATATATATATATATATCTATATCTATATATAATATATATCTATATATATATATATATATTTATATATATTATATATATATATATATATATATATATATATATATATATATATATTATATATATATCATAAAAGAATAGCTTATTCATCATCCCTCTCAAGGAGGTGCCAACCACAAGCCTGAGCTTGTCTCGTACAACAACATCGTCTCAATATATGAAGGTATCTTAGTCCCAGTTATATGCAAGATTCTTTGCCAATCGACTCCCACTTTTTGTTATCATAATGTATCCATGTCATATCTAGATCCTACTAAGATGCTACACCTTACACCAAGCTAGTGTGAAGCCAAGATGAGCTGAGAACTGAACAATACTTCTGGAGGTGTTAGACTCGTTTTTCACGAACAAGGTCTATACAGAGAGCTGGAGTTCTACCAGTGTGTCGCCAAGTGTTGTAGTGGCTACAACCACCCTCCAAATTTTTTCCTTAGGCTATTTTGGAGCCTCCCTACCAACCTTACACAACACATTGTATTGCTTCGTCATGTACGCAAGCTTCAATGCTTTCCTCGCACAAAAGCAGTCTATTAATCATAGTTGATCCATTCCCCTCACAGGTTGCTTACACGGACTTGGTCCAGCTGCAGGCTGAGCAACTTCCCCTTGAAATTTGTGCATTCCTGGAGGGAAACCAGCCTTCCCTCCAGAAATTTCGCAATCCTCTCTAGCAGCCTGCTGGGCTCCAGGATTGCGCAATGAGGAATGGACATTTCTCCCAAGTAGTTGAGCACTAGCATGCATGGGCAGTTTGGTTAACTAGTTCCACCTGGTATCGAGGAAACTTCACTTGCATGCATGCATGATTTGATCTTCCTAGAATAGCAAGAGAAAACATGCAAAAGGCATCCCATGATTTAGGGAGCTATTTTTAGTAGCAAAGGTTTACATGCAAAGTTGTTTTAAAAGTTTCCCTCCAAGTGTCACTTTTTCCTAAATTTGTGGCATGCGCGTCATAAGACCAAACTTATTTATTCGACGCATCAGAGCTCACTCATTCACATCGATCTTGGAGCTCTGACATCCCACGGCACATCCAGGACTCTTCGACACATCCAACTCATCTATTCACAGGTAAGTGGCCTCAACTTGTCTTTTTCAACATTTATTTTGCTTTTTGTGTATTCGATTGTATGAGTGTTGTTTGCTTGATTTATTTAAACGCCTCCTGTCATTTACATGTATTATAGCTTTTCCTAGCTATGTTTCAGATTTCATCTCTATCTCACTGGTTTTGCATGCATGAAACTATTTTGCACGGATGCTCGCCCAACCGGCGAACAACCTCGCCCACATGCATGTTGATATGTTTGTGAATATTCCATTCACATTTTGCATGCACTATTTATCACTTCTTATATCTCTTAGTGTTGCCATGCATTTCATCGACTTACTTGCTTTCAGTTTCCTGTCGGCAAGTTGGGCCAACCTTGGCCCGGGCTCTGCCTTCACAAAGGCTGCATTGCACAATCTAGGGAAGGAAGGCTTACCTTCCTCTCCAAATTTGTGCATTCTAGTCCAACACTAGCCTCCTAGATTAATTTGTGCATTCCTGGAGGACAATGGTTGCTTGGCCCAAGAATTTGCGCAAATCTGTCCATAGGCCAACAGTCCTTCCCAGCTAGGATTGCTGCATTGCACAATCCTAGCAGTCAACTGCCCAACTGGATTGCACATTTTGTAGATCCAGTAGCCCGTCCAGCCTCCCAGATAGTCCAGACTACCTTTTGGACAATTCTGGTAGTAGTCACTCATCCTCCCAGTGAAATTTGCACAATATTGCTCATCAGTTTCCCAAGTATGTGTTGTGTCCTTCCCCATATTTGCTTTGTTTTCACTGACATGTTTCTTGCCATGCATGCTACTTGTTTCCAAATCTGTTAAGTGTTCATCTGTCTTAATGGCTTTCAAGAGAACAGGATCTTAGGACACCGATGGTATGGCAATTGGAGTAGCAGCTGAGCAGGTGTCCTTTGGTTTACCGATCTATGAAGATACAAAGTTGTATCTAGACAAGGACATCGAATTGAAGTGGCAGGAGGTGAATGAAACATTTGCAGGTACTTTTGGGGAAGACCTTGAAGACTGTTAGGTGTACGTGAACATTCATAAGTCCAACTTGTACCAGATTGCATGTAGATACCCTACGTTCCCATGCGTGGACATGATTCACTGGATCATCTCTCACACTAACCCCGAGACGATGACCTTGAGCAGTGTCAGTGGGAAGAAGCTTGCAACCTTATGGGCTTGAGATTATGATGAGATGTATTAGATGGATGAGCCCATGACTGTCATGACCCCTCCGTTCAGCTTGCCCAACAGCAAAGGCCACTCCAGAGACATTCTGAAGGATTGGGTAAAGGAGCCAACTCGTTTCAGGATGACACCCAATCAGATCTATAAGATGAAGATATTGAGGAAGGTATACCAATACTTGGTCACATTCGTATGTTGACTGAGTAGCCAAGTAAGAACTGAGACCTTCCCTCATAGTTGGGTGGTCGCGCTAGACCAACTGGATAGAGAAGGAAGACCATGCAACTAGTCCGACGTACTGGCTCATCAGCTGAAGGAGCAAGTCACGAAGGCTTGATAGTCACCCAAAGGCATGCATGCAAGTATTTACATGTCTGCCTACATTCTAGATGCAGTCTGTGCCCAACATGAGTTCCTGAGCTTAGAGTGGGCATGGTCACCGATGGAGACTATTTTGAACGCGTATTTCAAGATATTCTCCGAATGTAGTTTCAGAGGAGTGATCATACAGCTGCCCGACCATCTTGTTACCCCAGTGTACAGGTTGATATTCGAACAAGATCCACCCTACATGTCAGAGGAAGTGATGAAGGCATTGTTAGGCATTGCAGATTGGTATGCCTCACCGTCTGACACGTTCATCTAAGTGTTCAATGTGGAGAAGCCTTTGCATGTTCTTCGAAAGTTTCCGTTGGACGTGCTTGTCATGCAAGAAGTAGCGTATCATATCTCAGCAGGATTGACAACTAGGCTGCAATGGAAGAAGAAGGCACCTTGGCCCACTCTTCCATTGCAGATTGGGTTATATAAGATTCGGAGCATCAAGCAAGTAGATGTCAAAGCTGAATAGATGAAGAAGTAATCGTTCAACCTCCAAAGCTTCAACCCGTATGACCCACATTGGATTGTGAAGGATCACTACATGAGAGTTCAGTTCAATTGGATCCATGGGGCATGTCATTGGGCCGAGGAGGACTCATGGATGTATTGCTACAATTCCTCCAAACCCAATGAACAGGTCGGTTTCACCATAGAGTGGTTAGCACAGCAGCATGAAGCAGCATCATGGAGAACACCAACACGTAGCAGCAATAGCAGAGGTAGCAGAGCTAAGCATACATGTGCGCGACAAAGGGAAGAGGAATATTGTCAACCACATGGAGGAGGAGAAAAGCTGCAAGTTTTGAGCAGATCCACTTATAGAACAAGCAGTTATGGTATTCAACAGAAGAGGCAGCATCGCGACAAGCGAATCGTGTGAAGGCACAGGGATAAGAAGAGAATGGAAGAAGCAGAGAAGGATTTGCATGAGCTGAGGGAGCAACTCTAGAAAGAACAAGAGTTGCAGAAATAGGAGACGGAAGCACAACAACATCAGATTCAGTAGGGGGCACATCACGTGCATACAGATGAAGCAGCGCCCGTACAAGTAGTTGGTTCTTCTAAACAACTGGCATCAGGCTAACATGGTGAACCCTCACAGGGGCAATAATTTTCTCATGAGATAGAACAGGCCCTTGAATAATTAGATGTAGACATGGAGCAGCAAGAGTTGGAATAGGACACTGACCTCATGCCTCGCCACAGAGAGGTCAGCTCACCTGCGTCAATGCATGCAGATGATGTGCAAGTCTCGAATGACCAAGGAGGGATTGAGATCCTTGGTGGTCAGTCGGAAGCAGAGATGTGCAACATCTCCTTTGACGAATCTCAACATAGAGTTGAGCAATCTCATAGAGTTCCGACTTTGGAGGACCAAACATCCCTTGCATAATTTAAAGAACAAGTGTTTGTGACTGATGTGCACCAGGACCCAATTATGTCAAAGCCACTAGCTCCATTGTTCATTTCCTCATAGCTGAGAATGAGTGAATGGCGAAGGAACTACAGGTGCCCAAGAAGGGAGGAGACTTGGTGACAATGTTCGCTTGATCTGAACTAAAGAAGGCAATACTAGTTGAAGTATTGTCCTTGGACATAGTCATGTGAGCATTGTACTCCAAGTTTGGTACCGTGCACCAAGCAGTCATTCATCTTCACGGATGGTAGAATCGATGTGTAAGAAGAGCATGCATCTTGAAGAACACACATGCTTCCATTCACAACATGCAAGCATGGATGATGAAGTACAAGGGAGCCCTGCTTCACTTACCAAAGATGATGAAGGCCAATGTGGTCGAGCTGCAAGCATGTATCTGGAGTCAAATCCGGAACTATGAGGACCTACTGCAACTCATCATAGGCATACATGCTTCCCATGCACGAGTATTCAAGAGCATGGAGGTTTTGGTTCACACTCATGTGATTCCATCACTTGGGACTCTTACCCAAGTGAATACCAAGAAGCAGGTCCAACAGGAGCTTGACTCATACTTTGATGAGTTGATGCGCATCGCCACCAGTCTAGACTTGCCTATCAGTGCAGACATCATGCACAAGTTTGTTGCTGGTCTGACCACATTGAGGACAATGATGCACATGCTTTTAGATGAGTTGGATAGAGGAGACCAAGCAGTGTACCCAGATGCCATGGAGGCAAGGTTCAGGTTCCAGACGAATGTCAGAGCGAAACACACGGACACTATCAAAGACTACCAATCTTGGAATCAACATGTTACTGTTGATCAACATGAGGATGTCGAGCAGTTGGACTTCTATAGTTGTCTAAGTCAGAGTGGTGTCTAGTCTGTCTTGTTCAAGCCATTTTTCACATGGGTACATGTGCATTGTTATGTTGAGTCATGTTAAGTATAAGTCAAGTGTTAGGAGTGAATGTAACAGTCATAGAGTAGGTGAAGCATCATGAGGGTAGTTGAATGGTCACAAAGGGGAATGTCAAGGGTCACCCCACCCTTTGCTATAAATATTCCCTCGTAACTTATTTTATAGGCTTTTGGTCAGCCAAGCTTCTACTAAGACTATTTTGAAGAAGGCTTGGACAATATTGTAGTGCACCTTGGCTTCTCCACTATATGGAGCTAGTACATCTCCTTGGAGGAGCAGGCAGATGTGGCTGTTGTTAGTGTCAGTCTTTCTAGCCTTCCTCCAGTGATCAAATATGCTCTTACAAAGTGGTTTCAGAGTGTTAAGGTCAAATTTTGTCTTTTCAAAGAGTTT
>APFE031358467.1:79734-106114 GCA_000404065.3 Pinus taeda
ACTCTTAGGTTCTAAATCTTTATGTTTCTCATCTGGAATATGGGCCCATGCTTCACTTCCAAAAACATGAAAGTGACTCACATCTGGTTTAATTGAGCTCCATGCTTATTTTGGAGTGATATTCTTTAAAACCTTAGTAGGAGTGTGATTTATTATGTAATTTGCACATTTAATTGCTTCTTCCTAATAATTAAGACTAAGTCCTTTAGATTGAAGCATACAATTAGCCATTTCCTTTAAGGTGTGATTGTTCCTTTCAGCTACACCATTTTGTTGTGGAGTATATGGAACAGTATGTTGCATTTGAATTCCATGCTCAGTGCAAAAGTTGATGAAGTTGTTTTTAACATATTCTCCGCCATTATCAGATCTTAGCTTAAGAATTTGATGTCCAGATTGTTTTTCAACAAAGGCCTTAAGGGCCAAGAACATGTTAAATACTTCACTCTTGAGTTTTAAGAAGTATACCCAAGTGCGTCTGGAGAAATCATCAATGAAAGTTAAGAAATACTTGTAGCCAAAGAATGAAACAATTGGAAGTGGACCACATAAATCATTATGCAGAAGTTGTAAAGGGGCTGAGGCATGCCAAGAGGCAGGTTTTCCAAAACTATCTAGATGATGTTTTCTGAGTACACATCTGGAACAAACACCATCTCTACAAGATACCACAGGAAGACTTGTTACCATATTTTCTTTACATAGATTTTGAAGGGAGTGATAGTTTAAGTGACCAAAGTTTGCTCACTTCATCATTATGAGCAACAAATACCGAGGGAAGAGTTGATGACCCAAAGTTGTTAAACTTATACAACCTTATAGAATCATCAACAATGTTAGTAGCTAAAATCTATCTAAGATCTCTTAGGTCCTTAATTACAACATCATGAGGTGAAAATTCAACGATTTTACTTTCACCTGAATGAGTTATCTGATATACAGATAGAAGGTTGCAGGATAAGGTTGCAACACATAATACATCATTAAATCGACCATTGTCTAGATGAATAGTTCCAATCCCTACAACACTAAGTGATCTATCATCACAAACATATATATTTTTGGTGTTATAATAATTTAAAGAAGAAAACATGGCTTTGTTTTTGGTCATGTGATAAGAAGCTCCAGAATCAATGAGCCACTCATGAGAATGAGAAGAAGAAGATACATTTAGTGCATAACCAAACTGAGATGCTTGACAATCACATGCAGAAAGTGTTACTCCTGAAGATAAAGTTGAAGTTGAAGAGTACTCCAAATGGATGGTATGCTTCTTCATTCTTGCTTACAAGGCTTCCATCTTCTTAAAGCATTTGGATTCTAAGTGGCCATCTCGATTACAAAAGTTGCAATGTCTATCAGTCTTCTTCCCTTTGTTTTTATTTGATTTATCATTTTGTTGAAATGATTTTTCATTTTGAGACCGGAATTGCTTAGGACCCTTGTTTGGTTTAGGACCATTCTTTTTAGGATACTGCTTCTTAGGATTCTTTGAATTTGGTTGTTGTTGGGCGGGTAAGGCTTTCTTAGAAGAGTTTCCAAGATCAAGAAGACCAAGATGTAAGAGTTTTTCTTGTTCTTTTATTAAAGAATCACAAAAGGCATCAAAAGATGAGGACTTGTAGTCTTGTCCTTGAGAAATGAAGATTCCTTTAGTAGAATGGAAGGTGGAAAAAAACACAGAGTAGGCTAGTCCCAACTTAGTAAGAATGGAATAGATAAGGCTACCATCTTCTTTCTTAACCTTAACGCTTTCCAAGAGAAGTCTAAGGGTCTTGAACTTGGACAAAAAATCTTAAATGGAAGAAAAATTATTGGGGTCCAACATAAGCAACTCATTTTCGAGTTGATGGGCTCTAATTTCATTTTTAATTCCAAAGACTTTAGTGAGTTGTTTCATTGCTTCATTAGGGGTATCAAGTTTTGTGATATGGAATATAAGGTCTGGAGAAACAGACATCCCTATCAACCCACGTGCTTGATCTTGCCTATTTTCCCATTTGGCTGCCTTATCTTCATCTTTGGGTTTAGTTTCTTGGCCTGAAGCTATTCTGTAAAGACCTTTACTTCTAAGTAAATCCACAATGTAGGACCACCATTGGAAGTAGTTGGTGTTGTCAAGAATAACTTAGCATGGACTTTTCATTTTAACATAAACTGAAGCTGTAGATGTTGAACCTAAGTGTTCCAATTGAAAGATCTCGAAAAATTAGGCCGATTAAGAAAAACGGCTCTGAAAACAGCTTCTGGATGAAAAAGTTATGGCTTTTTGAAGAAAAGTTGTTGAAGATGCCGATGAAGTGCATGAATGTGCGGAAGTGAATGATAATATTATATTTTAAAAAAAGATCCCCCCTTTCCAAACTTAATCTAATTAGCTCACTTAAAAAAAAAAAATTGTGGCTCACTTTTATAAATAAGTGAAAGTCATTTTTACAATGGTACTTTATGAGCTACCCACAAATTGTAACTTATATAAAAGTTAAATAGACTTTAGAATTATAAGTGACTCACTTTTTATAATGGGTGAGAACACTTTTACATAAAGTAATGTTAAAACATAAGTTACATGTGCTTTTTGAAAAAGTAACTCAACAAAAAGAAAGACTTGAACCCAAGACCTCTATTCTCATAAAGCAACTTTGGACCAAGTGAGCTAGCTTAAGAAGTTAGTAATTTTTGGAAAATATTAGGGGTTTTTTTTTGTCACTAAAGCTTTGGGGTGTGTGCTTACTTGAAAAAACTATTTTTTCCTACAAAACAAAAAACCACACAACCCAACACGGACATACAAAAAAAAACAAACTTTATGGCTTGAAGTTAGCTTTGTCGGAAACTAAATATTTTCTTCAATGTTTCTGATTTTCCGAGATCACACTAAGGCGCAGCGGAAAAGAGCATACGCATGAGAAAAATCCTTCATTTTTGCTTCTGATTTGCCCAAATCACACAGAGTCACAAGGCAAAGAGCATACGTAGAAATGAAAGGTATAAATCTGGTAATAAAAAAACATAAAGATAAATAAACCGAAATAAATAGAGAGATAAATAACTAAAACTGCAAATAAAGATTGTATACCTCCAGATATTAAAAATGACGTAGCTAGGGCTACCTAAAACTTTTTCGCATGAAATGAAAGGGGTTCCCCACTGGAATAGATGCTCCTAACACAATAGAGCAGTCCTCTCAGCCCAAAAGCGGTCAAAAATAGTAGATCTAAGAAACCGCAGTCGGATGCAATTGTACCCGCTTCCGATTTGGATCACCAATGGATGTGGCCCTCAAATAGCTCTGATACCATGTAGGAATTTACAGAGTAAGTTCCTCAGATAGAACACCAAAGGACACTGCTCACAAATAGATCACAGATTAATACACCAGTATTCTTGACGTGGTTAAAACCCTCGAAGAGGGAAACAGTCCACAGCCTCACCCAACGCAACCACTTCAGGTAAATTATTAATAAAAGAAATAAAATTTACGTAAGCTTCTCTCATGAACGATCACCCTACAAATGACCCTCCATGCTCTTTAAATAGAGATCATGGACCAATCGAGTGTTAAACCACGGATCAAGTGTCAGTAATACCGAAGAGAGAATGAACCGTTGGATCACTTCATGTTTAGAACATATCATGACCGTCCGATTGTAAGTTACAAATGTACAAGGTAAAGAAACACACTTTATCTAACTCTACACTAGACCAAGTTATACGTAACTATTTCCTATGTGTTAGAATATCCTAACAAACTATAATTCTCTACAAATTGTTGAAGCACGTGCTTTACAAAAAATTAATCACACCAAGGCATGTCTAGTGAAACTAGCTACAAAAATTAAGAGAAAGGTGATTGAAGTCATCAAAACATGTCCATTTCAGATTAATGCACTATGCACTCAAGTGACCTTAAATGTGCTACCACTAGAGTTATATGACTTGGTGATCAATATGGATTGGTTGACAATGCATAAGGAAAAAAATGACTATTTTAATAAAGTTTTGGATGTGGACATGTACAAGGCATTCAAAAGCCAATATCAATGAAGTAGATTTCAACCTTACAACTTGAGAAATGTTACAGGAAAGGATGATAGTTGCAAATTATTCATGAATTCAATGTTTTTGAAGACAAGAAGTTAAAAATAAAGGGTCATTTAGTGTTGTAGGACTACAGAGATGTATTTCTAGAGGAAGCACCAGGATTTCCATCTAAGTGAGACATTGATTTTTCAATTAAGCTAACGCTAAGAGTGGTGTCAATGTCTCAAGTACCATTTAAGATGAGTACGCCTAAACTGATAAAGGTGAAGATACAATTAAAAGAAATGTTGGATAAGGAATATATTAGGCCATATGTATCCCCTTGGGGAGCACCAACCTTGTTTTTTTAAAAGAAGGATGGCAGTTTCAGGTTTTCCATCAATTATTGATAGCGAAACAAAGTGTCAAGAACAAGTAATTATTGCCATGGATTGATGATGTGCTCAATCAATTGAGGGGAGCCACCATGTTCTCCATGATAAACTTAATATGGAGGTACCATCAAGTTAGGATAAAAGTGAAGACATTCACAAAACTACTTTAAGGATCAAGTATGGTCATTATGAGTTTGTAGTAGTGCCATTTGGACTCATCAATACAGCAAATATATTCATGTTTTTGATGAACAACATTTTCAACTTATACTTCGATTACTTTTTTTCACTGATGGTATTCTAGTGTATTCAAAAAACGAGAAGCATGAGGAGGGCCTCAAAATAGTGTTGCAAGTATTAGGAGAACACTAGTTGTATGCCAAGTTCAACAAGTGTGATTTCCTTAAAAAACAAGTGCACTACTTGGAGCATGTAATTTTAGAGGAAGGAATTCCAGTGAGCTTGGAGATGATGAAGGTGATCATGGAGTGGGAAAGACCCAGAAATGTAACAAAGGTGAGATCATTTATGGGCTTGGCTATGTACTTTAAAATATTCATCTAAGTATTTTTGAAGATTGATCACATAATCACTTTGCTACTAAAGAAAGGAGTGAAATTTATTTGGATAGCAGAATGTAAAGCGAGCTTCCAATAGCTGAAACACCTCTTGTAAAATGTGCCTACTTTAGGGATTGTAGTTCCAAACAAAGATTTCATAGTCTATAGAGAACCATGCAAGAAAGGAGTTTGAGGATTTCTAATGCAAGAAGGACATATGATTAACTATATGTCCAGAAAGATAAATAATCATAAACAATTTTATGTGACACATGGCTTGGAGCTTGCAACTATTGAACACACCTTGAAGATGTGGAGACATTACTTACTAGGAAGAAGGTTTGTGTTATTAACAAATCACAATAGGTTGATATATTTGTTTGATCAGCCTCACTTGAATTCTAGACAAGCTTGATGGGAAGCTATCATCAAAGGGCTTGACTTTGAAATTTAGCACATCAAAGGGAAATAAAATTGAGTAGCATATGCACTCAGCAAAAGCATGCAAAACATACATCTGGAAGCAATAACCACTTGTGAACCAGATATAAAAGATAGAATAAAAAATGCTCTGCAAGGTGATGGACACTACAATTATATAAAATGATGTTTGAAGGTAAAGCCTATTAATGTACAAGGGAAAATTGTACATACCTTACTTATGGACTTGAGGAGGCTTATAATGGATGAACTGCATAGGAGGCCTTATATAGGCCACCTAGTTAATTAGAAAATGATAATATCCATTAGTAAGTTGTATTATTGGCTTGGAATGGAGAAAGAAATTGCAAATTATATAGCTAAATGTTTAAGATGTCAACATGTCAAAGTGAATCATAAACATCCAATGGGATTGTTGCATCCAATAAAAATTCCAGAATGGAAGTGGGAAGTCATATCCATGGATTGCATCACTAGTTTACCGAAAAAAACCAAGCAACACAATGCAATTGACAATGCAAATATCTTCATGAAAAAAATTGAACTACATGGCATGCCTAACATCATTACATCAGATCAAGATGCAAAGTTCATATCCAATTTTTAGAAATATTTATTTGTAGGCTTTATACTGTAGTTGCATTTCATCATAGCATATTATTGTTAGATAGATGGGAAAATGGAAAGAGTAAACATAGTGCTAGAGGATAAGCTAAGGATGTATGCAATGCATCAACCCAAGTGGGGAAGATTATTTACCCTTGGTAGAATTCACATACAATAATCAATATCAAGAGTCTTTAGAGATGAGCCCTTTTAAGGTATTGCATCATAGGAAATGTAATATCCCAGTTAATTGGGCTATTGGGATAATCCAACAGATCGGATTACACTTGGACCAGATAGGAATGAAATGGAGTAGAAAGTGGGAAATATCAGGTAAAACCTAGAGACAACACAAGATTAGCATAAATTAATGTTGAGCAGAACATAACTCATAAAAAGTTCAAAGTGGGAGAGGGTGCGTACCTCAAAGTTAAACCAACGAGGAGTTCCTTGAGAATGGAAGCTTGTGCCAAACTAGACCCACAATATTGTGGACCATTCAAAATCCTAGAAAGAATGAGACTAGTGGCATAGGGGTTTTCTTTACATCTTACGATGAAAGTGCATAATGCTTTCCATGTGTCATTATTTTAGAAATATGTATAGGATGTTAACCATGTAATTGATTGGACTATGATTTAGGTGGAACTAGAATGAGAATTCTAGCTAGAACCTCAATGCATCCTAGATTAGAAGGAGACTCAACTCTGAATCTGAGCAATCGAGTAGGTCAAGGTGTAGTGGAAGCCTTTTGGAGAAAATTAGGAAACATGGGTGCTAGAGGATGCCACGAAGAAGACATAAACATTTTTGTTTACTATAAACAATCCTTTCCACGAATAGTAGTACACCTAGGACAATGTGTCTTTAGGGGGGAGGGGATTGTAACACCCCTTTTCTAACCCAAAATTCGTAATTGTAAATTATGACTTGTATTGTTGTAATGACTAGCATGTATATTGCAATAAACTTTATTTGATGTAATATGCATTTTATTTTAACATATTTCCAAAAGTTGAAGAAGAGAGCAACCAACATGGATCCCGATGCTTGAGAAGAATCCATAAGCAGGAATTGGGAAGTTTCTTGTTTATGCTGAATTTAGTGTCCAATTTTCCCTATTTCCCAGATTTCAGATTTGGTAGTGAAATATCCAGTTGCCAACAATTAGGAGAAGGAATGGTAGTGACATTGTACTTCTCCAAAGGTATGGGTAGTGTACCCACACAGATAATTTTAAATTAACCATATAGTCCAAGACTAGGACCCCAAATTCTCATGCAAGAGATTGTGGTGTGGTGCAAAGTAGCAGAGGGGAATTACAATTGCAATGTGTGTCGTGTAGGGGGAGGTAGAAAGAAAGAGGAGAAGTACGTATGAACTAGAGACAACCCTGAGAAGAGAACCAAAATCACATAGGGGTGTTGATAGCATGGCTCTAGAAAGGAGGTGATACAAATCTTTTCAAGTCACAACAAACTCTGTGGAGATGTGATTTTTTCCTAAATGGGAAAACAAGTCAGTGATGAAGTCTTCAGCCTGAGCTAGAGGGTCAAGATATTTCTTGATTAATTTGTTTGAACTAAGCATGAGAGACACTAAGAAAAGGGAAGTATTGAGGAACTGCTAGATTAGAAGACGCACCGTTTTGTGCTATGCAGTTCCATTGTGGCAATAAAGTGAGCATTAACAGACCCCAGCTCAATGGTTGAAAGGCAACATATTGGTTTATGTCTATGAAGGAGAGTGGCCTCCATGTCCTCTACCCTAATTTAAAACTTGTTAATGCCTGGGTGAATCTTTCTTTTAAGGCATCAGATTTGGCTGAAGGTGGCTAGCTACAAGAAAACTGCAGTTTAGCCGATCCTATGGTCGGGCAGAAAGTGGTTGTCCCTTGTTCAATTTCCAACAAAGCTTAAAGTGACACAAGTAAGTGTATTTATTCCTTTTTAATGAAAGGATCTCAAATGCTCAAGCTTCATGAATGTTGTTATGTTTGGTTACTCAATATGTATGAGTGATGAGTGAGAAGTATGGTTTAAGTGTGTTTGATTATTAGCTATGAATAATTGTGAGATTGGAGCATGTTTTCCTGTAATAGTTTTGAAGTATATTGTGGAAAAATAAATTAAAAGTTGAAATGAGCTATAAGGTTCTTCATGTACCTTGTTTGTGTGCACAGGGAAGCTATGGAATGGACTAGCTATGTTGTGTTCCTGTTTGGTGATGAGAAGGCAAGGCTTGAGGATCTTTTTGTATTGGGGACCTTGTTTTCTCAAGAGACTTGTCAGAACATTGGCCTCAACTTGACATGTGATTGCTATAAACTATCTTCGTTCCACAAAACCTTAACTTTCTGCATAGCGTAGAATTCACCTTAGTTGACAAGTGATCACCACACCACCTTGGCTTCATGTGAAGACCATCACTTTGCCATCTGTACCTGTTATTGAAAGGCAAAGACAAAAAGAAATCACCACCTAAATATAGATCATTTAATGTTATGTATACTGCCATGTACACCATTGGCAGTTATAGAGCATCTAATGCTCTGCATGCTAGCATGTACACTCAGGTAAGTTTAGATCCAACAATTTACACCCCAGTATATAGAGCATGAATTCTTTGTATACAAGTGCTTATTTTTTGCCAAGAGAGACTCCCTCTCACTCAAACAAAGTCACTGACAAGGAGCGAGGCTCACTTCCTAGGTAAGGGACCTTACCTTATTATTGGGAGAATCAAGGCCATCTCCCTATCAGAGTTCATGCTTAATGAAGCCATTCATAGGTAGCTGCCCACCATAGTCATGCACGTTGGTTGGTACGCCTACTAAAATAAGACCATCCTAAAAGTGGTCATGGTAAGTTTATATTTCCACCTTTTGGCTCAGAAAAATCTTCCAAAGACGGATTCACAGAGACTTTGGACATTCCTTTGAATCTTTCCTAAAGAGTCATATTTGCAGTGAATCAAGCAAAATTAGTGCAGTTTTTGCTTTTAGTTTCACCAGTATGCAACAAAATCTTATGCTTCCTCTGTAGTATGATATTCTTTGGCTGCATCATACACAGGTACAGAGCAGGAACTAGACACCCTGTGGCCTTTTTTGTTTCATTTTCAACTGTTAGTAAAATGCCATTTTTTTGTTGTAAAATGCCTTTTTAGTGATAAGTTATTAAAATTAACCCATGATCTTCAATAGTTGTTGAATGCTTGCCACTCTTTATGAAATCTACTGTCCATCATATCTTATATTCTTCCAAAAGTTTAATCTATATATCCTGCCATGCATTGATGATAAACACAATCTAATTCTTTAAGTAAAAAAGGTTTAACTTAGGTGGAGTAGAGTGGATTTCTTTTCATCATATCCTTATTACCAAAAAAACATGTTATGTTATAGGAAAAAATTACATCACTGCATATTTTATTAGAAGGCTCTTATAGAACTATTTCTGTAGTAAAGTTTAATGAAATGTTTACCAGACTACCCGTAGGGTAAATTACGTCGAGTTTGGTTGAAAGCCTTCCTGAATATAGTGAAGCATCTTTTACATTAGATTCTATACCACCACACCACCTTGTTCAGATTAGGTTTTTACAAAGGAAAGAGACCGTAAACACAAAAATTGGACACTAAAGGACTCAATTTGAGAAGAACATTAGTAATATGCTACGTTTCATGCTCTAAGCATTTTGCATGCTTGCCCTTCAGAAACTCTATAATTATATTTGCAACTATGTCTGGCTTCTCAACATGAGGAATATGGCCACATTCACTAATGTACTGCAATTTTGATTCTTGTATATCATTCTGCAATCTCTGTTGCAATTAAAGGTCGTTATTCAGTAATATATTGCAGTTTTAAAGACAAACTAGTTTGCATAATGAAGAGACTAACTTACCTGTGCGTATTCCTTGCTAATGATCTTGTCATTCTCACCCCAAATCACAAGAGTCTTCTTTTGCACCTGTAAACTTGACAGTATTACTGGGAGCATGTTACAGCCAATGATGTAAATTCAACCTCAGTGCGGACAAAAATTCTAGGGAAGCTATACAATACTAATCTTCTGTGTGATAGAGAGTTTACACTTCCTAAAGCTTTAAATTGAAAGACTTAATTTCCAGTAGTTGTTAAACATGATATGGTATGTTTTGTTTGTCTGGCATTTGTATCCACGCAGTTGTTAACCTCAGTGCATAATAAATAATGCATTTGTTCAAACCTCTTTTACACGAGTAGCAACTTTGTATCCTCCACTACGCATGAAATCAATTGTCGCCTCTTCCCAATGTGGCAGAAGACAATGTAAACGACCCACCTAGAAAGAACAACACAGTCAAAGCGTAAGTGGCAATGTACCAGGTAAACATTGATCTATATAAAAGCTTCGGAATTCATATCCTATTTCAAAGCTAAGATTAAGCATAGGCTATGAATTTATCTTTTAAATCAAAAGCCATATGAGTTAATCAACCAAATTTCTCACAAATATGACACTTTTGCTTCATAATCACAATTTGCCTAAATTTGACAGTTCATACATCTAAACCTATAAAACACGAGAACCTTGTTCAAAATTATGATTCCAACTGTGATTTCCTGCTTCTGAAAAGCATATAGTAAAATTAAAACAAAAAAATCAAATCATTGATTACAATCTCTCCAATCAAACTTTTACCCCATATTGTCCTCAGAACAACATGAAATAGCACTTATTTCATTCATAACTGCATTTGAAATTCAAGATGTTGAAAGGGCCATTTTTCTTATGATGCCCTTTGTATCGTGGATGCCATAGCTGTTTCAAGAGGCTTTATACACGAAAATTTTTCAATTGTATAGCTGCACTGTTGGATGGCACGACAGTTTACAAATTAAAGCAAAGTATTGATCAATGCTGCGTCTCTGGTACAGTCAGAAGGCCTAGGGTTGCTGGATCCACCGCTAGTACGATCTCATCCACAGGAGTAAGCATGGCATGGTTTGATATTAGTTTCTTTATCGTCATTGTTTATAGTTCCATTCATCTTCTGGATGATATGGTAGCTGTTTTATATTCTGACTACCTGTAAGACTCATAGGGCATGAAGATCAAATATATGGTAGGCATCAACATTATAGGTACTGTGCTTTAAAGTGCATTTGTTTTTCTTCAACAAGACCTAGGTTGCTATTTTTTGTAGCATCAGATGGTGTTCTAGTCTCGAGAATTTGTGGAGAGGCTAAGAAACACTATGAGTCGTCATTCCAAGGAGGGGATCTTCCAGTGCTTTAAAGTGCATTTGTTTTTCTTCAACAAGACCTAGATTGTTAGTTTTTGTAGCATCGGATGGTGTTCAAGTCCCGAGACTTTGTGGAGAGGCTAAGAAACACTATGACTCTAAAACCCAGAAATCGTTTCTGAAAATTCCACCTAGAAATGTCTCAATTAGATTATTAACCAATTTTTTAAATATTTCCCAAGTCTAAACTTAAGAAAACTAATTAATTAATCAATATTAATTGAGAAATGTGAAAATTCTCTAGAAACTCACATGGATCGACTAGGAAATAATCTCATCCATTGCTTAAGTTTTAATCTTGGTCATTCGAGTCTCACGGTAAGATTATAAGAAGTCGATGGGTAGATGGAGGAATAGACTTGAGCTCGATTTCCTTGGGCAGTTCGATTTTCCGAAGAGCAGCAGTAGTTGTCGGATGAGTTCAAGCCAGAGTATGGAAGCAGAGACAGAGAAGGGAAAAAACAGTGAGTCTGAAGGAAGCTTTTCAGTTTCAAAGAGTCAGAAAGAGGAGGCCAAATTTTTCTCCAAGAAACAGCACAGGGACTACGCAGTTGCTTTAGAAGAGCAATTCGATCCAACTGAAGAGGAAAACATTTTCAGTTCCAGAGGCCAGGAAAGTTTTCTAGAGGGTTGGAGAAGCATTTTCCCAGTCAGCAGCAGGCAGGACAGCTAGATTGGCAACTGATTCAAGTAGAGCGCGTGAGGAATTGCGCTAGGATGACACAGGGCCTACGCAAAGCAGTTGGAAAGCTAGCTTTTTAGAGGCAATCAAGTGTCGGGATTGCTCAGAGAGGGTAAAATTCCTTCGATAATTTTTGCTAGTATTTCTTATGGATAGACTCACCAGTTTGGAGGTATTTATTGTACTCAAAATTTCTCAGTGTTGCTTAATAATAAAAACCCTCAGCTGCTACCGGTTTTCCCAAGTTGGGTTTTTCCAGGGACTTTTGTCCAAAAGTAACAGTGTCATATTTTGTGTGTGTGCCAGTATTTTCTTAGTTTCCAGTTTATCTTTTGTAATATTTTTATTTGTGAAGATTGCAATGTGCTTAATTCGTTGTTGTTGTAAATAATAAACTGCTAAATTAACTAACATTTGTAGGAATTAATTCCAATTCCAGCAATAAAATTTCAGTAGTGAAATTTTCACATGGTATCAGAGTCATTTTGATTAGACGAGGAAGCTCAGAAGCAAAAGAGGAAAATTTGTTATTTAGAGGGAGCAGTAGGACGAATTTTTTGGGGCTACACAGTGCCTAGCCAGGTGGTGCAAATTACTAGGCAATTTGATTTTTTTAGTGCAAGTTGCAGAAAAATCCGACTTGCCAGATTGAGTGATTCTAGCAAACAGAGGAAGTAGTAGCTCAATATTTTGTCGAGCAGATTTCTTGTTTGGGCACAAAAGAGTTTTGCAGCAGTTGCTAAAGCTGAATCAACGTCGGGTGGAACAGAAAGTGCACACACGGAGAGGATTTCTTTTAGAGGGTTTCTAGTTTAGAAATCTAGATTTCCAGTTGCAGTCAGTGGTGAGCACCAGTATTGCAACAAAAATGCTGCAACTCCTGGGCTGCCTACTTTACTCTTATCAACCAGGTAGTTCGTAACAAACTTGGAAGCATTGGTGTTGTATGCACAAGTACTAGTTCTCACTACAAGTTGTCACTTGAACAACCGGCATAAGATCGCTAGGAGCTCAAGCCAACTTCTATGGATTCCGGAAGAAGCTCTATATGTGATGAAAGGAAAGAAAGATTACTCTATAGATGCTATTCTAACTGCAGAAAGGGGAAAAACTGAAATGTAAAGCAAACCTAGTAAACCCTAATTAACCAACTAATTCTACTTTTGCAAAAAGCACTATGAAAACAATGAAATGAATGCCATTACCTACTCAAGGAAGTAAACTACATCTAACTAAGCTATTTCTGGAAGTAAGTAAGCAAAAAACAAATTTTTGGATTTTTATGTATTTTTATGTGAATTTGACATGCATGTAATTTATTGTGTCTGAATGTGGCAGTGAATAGGTGGCGTTGAAGGGTGGTTTTGGGACTTGAGAGGATGTAGGATGGTGTGGATGGGTCCTAAGAGGTCTCAGGTGGCCTTCTGGAGGATTTTTCCACACTCAGCCTTCAAAAGAAAGCCTATAAGAAAATCTACAGAAGGACACAGGAAATCTACAGGAGGAAAACAGAGCAACTACAAGAGGCCTACAGGAGGAGGCCGAGAGTAGTTCTCACTGTTTTGAGGGTGTGAGAGTGGGTGAAAAAGGTGGATGAAGGTTGGAATGAGGTGTTAGGGCACCTATAGTCTACCATGAATCACCGGGAGAGAGAAAGATGATTGGGTTCGCTCAAGGAGAGAGGAAGAAGTTCCATAGAAAATGCAGGAAACTAAGGCACAATTGATGTGAGGTTTGGGTGACCTGCAGGGCATGGATCAGATGGAGGATGTGATGGCTGATAAGTTGACCTACTGCTAGAAGAGATCTACTACAAAGGAACTGATAGTCAACCAATAAGATCAAGCAAGCAATGAAATGAGTGCATCTAGAAAAAACAGAGTTTTGCATTAAAATGGTCTAAACTATGATCTATGAAAGGAAACGCTGAGAAATGTTACAAGAAAGGAAAGCATGAAAGAGGACTACTGTAAATCAGGAAGTGAACATGATAAGGAAGATCTGAAGCAAAGTAAAACTAGACTATTAACCCACTGAAAAGCTGCAAACACTAGAAGTCCTATGAATGAGGAAAATATGTGTTTTTGGGGCAGCAAGAGGGTCTTTGCCTCAAACATGGTACTAGAGGGAGGAAGAGAGGCCAAGGCACTGTTGCTAGCCTTTTGAATCTTCTCTTAATCACTATTTAACTTGCTATAGAAAACACAAATGGAAGCAAACTGCTAAATCATCAAAAGCAACCTATTCTTAACTATAAAAGAAATACATCCAATAGCAAATTAATCCACAAATTGAAACAAAGCATACAAATACAAGTAAAGAGGAGCTTGGCTACTTGGATTGGGCCCTAACCCAAGAGCTTTAGCCCTCTAAGGTAACTCAGTGCTAGCTCAAAAAGGATTCCATCTTTATTTTCAAAACAATAGCAAGATTACACGAAATTGTCACAAAAATAATAAGCTCAAAGTTTGAGTAGAGTTTACATAAGCAAAAATCCGACCTTAGTGAGGCCCTAGGCCCCTCTACTTATACAAATGAAGCTACCAACAGCTTCCTTAAAATCAGGGAGGCTTGGCTCCCAAAACTCGAGATAATCATCAGTGATCCTCCACTTGCTCAGCTGCCTTCTAGTGCATGATTCGGCTGCTTGTACTCCGAGCTGAATGAAGGGGAATTCGAAGTGAGGAGTAATAAATGAGGGGGATTCCCTCCTATAAGTCCTCTCCTTTGTCCACTTCGAGTTATTGTTGCCACTTGTCCATTGGATCCTTGACTTTGACCTCGAAACTCATCAATAATCTGCATTAAGTACATGTTAGACGACATGGCACAATAACTAACTCAACTCACTCTATAAGCATAAATATAATCAGAAAATCATACAATAAGCTAAGAGAATGGTTGATTTAACTAGGTTAGGAGGTAAAATGAGCCCATTTATGAGGCTCATCATCACCCCCCTACTGAAAGTGTTGCTCATCCTCTGAGCAACTTAGTCAATCTCATCTTTTATGGCCCTAGTGGCCTCCCTAGCATCCTAGGCTTCTGATGTGGTCTGCTCTTCTTTGCCATAGAATCCTGCCTTCATGTCTATCTATTTCCACTGCTCCTCCTCTTCTTCTTCTCTTCTACCTTCCAGCATGCCTAACAACATTGGGGGACTCAGTTTGAGGCCAATCCAGTTGACCTTCAGCCTCTGCATGGAGTACTTGTACATTGGCACTCTTTTCACTGCCTCCTTCAGCCTCATGGGGGAATGACATTCCCTGATCTGCAAACTATGTGGTAAGGTGTTCCATCTCCTCATGCATGCATGCACACAGTTATCCCCAAGTAGCCTTTGCATATCCTCAAAGTGTGCAATGGCTTGTGCCTGATTGGTGAGATCTCTAGGGGCAATCTAAGGGTCATTAGCAAGCAGGTTGTGTGCTGATGAGTGCCATAGGATCTGATGGCTCAGATCTTATCATTAGTGGCTCATTCTGCTCCTTTACCATCAATCTTTTTATTTCTGTTGCCCTCAATTCTTCATGGTTCATCCATGAGGCCATGGCCATTAATTGTAGGTCCCCTAGCTTGGCATTGGGGTCCCACACATTCATGTCTGTGAGAGCCATGTTATGTAGGTAGAATTCTGCCATCTTTGCCTTATCTCCTGATGTGCTTTGGTCACACAAATCCATAAATTGGCTGTAATCTTGGAAAGGCATTGTGCCTCTTTGTGCAGAGTCTTTATCTGGAATTGTAACCATTGGTCCTTGAGATAGAGGCCATAGGATTTTGTTGGTGGTCTACATTGCAATGCCTCCATGGATAAGCTGGCCATGCATGCCAGCTGAGTCTCTTTCTCTTGCAGCTGCCTCCTTAACAATTCATTTTCAATTTCAAAGTGGCTTCTTGTAATTGCTTCCCTGTCTCTAAGAGCACTCAACTCTCTGCCCATTTCTCTGAGTTTGTTTTCCATACAGCCAACATCCTTAACTCCTTTGGATTTGGCTATTTGCATACCTATGTGTTCTTATTCTTTCTTTCTCTAATTCAAAGAATAGTGGAATTGCAAATTTTTGTGGGATTAACCTTCCTCCCTCAAGTAGATTGTAATAGGAGGCAAGACTAGGATGGGGATCAGGTTCTTGTAGCTTTGTTGCTTCCTCCTTTACCTGTGGCTATCCTTCCATCATTTTCTCAAGATTTTGGGTCTCTTGTCGTTTTGACAGTGTCTCATGTAGAACTGTCTGAGCCTCTTGTAGGACTGTTTTTGGGTCCTGTAGCACTACCTTTTCCTTCCATGTGGAAGATCTAGGAGCCCCCCTTTCATATGTAATAGGTGTCTTGGAAGGGGATTCTTTCCCCTTGGCAGAGGGTGAATCTTTAATTGTAATTGGCACTTTTGAAGAGGGTTGAGATTGGTCTATTTTGATTCTTGTGCTCTTCCTAGCCCTAAAATACATGGAGGCCTGTCTTTTCCTCTTTTGCTTTGGCTTGATTGGTGTACTGAGGGCAGTGAGGGCAATTGCTGCCTCCTTTTCTAGAGTCTCAGGGGACTCTTCTCCTTGTTCTACCTTTTCTGCCTCTTTTTTCTCCTCCTTTTGTCTCTTTTTTTGTCTCTTCCTGCTCTGTTTCTTCAGTTCTCTCCTCCTCTATTTCAGTTTCTTCCTCCTTCCTTTCTTGTTCTGCTAAGTCACTAGTGGCTTCACCTTCTCCCCCTTACCGCTCTTCCTCCTCACTGCCAGTAGGACTGACATCATAGGTTAAGGCTTTTATGTCATCCTCAGCTATCATGTTTCGGAAAACTTCCCATGCTATAGGGAGTGTAAATGTATGGAGGGCTTCCTCCACTAGGATTTTGATCAACCCATGGTGAGCTAGTTGCTCTGAATTTCCTGCTTGAACCTTAGTGTTGGAGTCAATGAAGGACTGCAGGAGGAAGTAGGGGATACTGAGCTTCTGAGGTGTTGGAGTGTCCATGCCATACCTTAATTCATGGAGGATTCTAAAGTGATAACCATAGACAATGTTGTACCTCCCCTCACAGGAAATGTATTTGATTATTTGATAGCTAACCTCATCCCAAGGATATGGTATGCTAGCCCTTCTAATGCCATTTTTATCCTCTACAGGGGTTTCATTGTTTTGGAAAAAGTTTTTCTTGGCAACCGGGCCAATTGATTTCTCATCCTTACTCCACGATAGTCCAAGAGGAAGGGTAGTGACCCTACTGATAAATTCAGGGGTTATCTCCATGGAAAGATCTCTAAAGGTGACAATGGCATGAGTTCTTGTGTGGGGTACCAGAGAGAGAGCAAACTCTTGGGAAATTTCCTCATCAAACCGTTGGAATTTCTCAAAGAAATTCATCCAATTTGCCCTTGTGAAGATGTCCACCACTTGTGGTTGTGCATGGAGCCTAATGGAGTTAGTGGGCTCCTTTCTCATAAACCCTCCTGTCATTTTGTTTATACTCTTTTAGGAAACCAAATGTGGAGATGGAGACAACAAATTTTGAGAAAAACAGAGAAACTGAGGAGACTGTTTTTTTTTTAAATAAAAAGAATTTTTTTTTGTATTTTCTCCTCTCCTAAAGACTTTATTTCCTCCTCAAATTGAAACCACTTCTTGCATATATTGATATTCAATAGGGGGCATGCATGAACCCTACCTCTTCAGACAGAAAATCATGCTAAAACTCATGTTTTCTCCCTTCAAAACAACTCACTGCCCCTCCTGTAGAAGCCTGCTATCCCTCCTATAGAATACCTGTAGGTGCTCCTGTAGAACCTGTAGGTGCTCCTGTAGAAAACGCCGAGAGCAGGAATATGGGAGAGATCGATGGAGGATGATGGTTACGAGGTTGTGGGGGCACAAGGAGACTGTTGTAGCTGAGTTACAAGGAAAGAATGAAGGAAAAGGTGGTGAGAATGCTCGGGGAGGAGTACTTATTAGTTATTACCCTTTATCAATATTTTCGGTGATGAGGGGTGAGCTGGCAAGGTATACGTTGGCCATATTCGAACCGTTGGTCCCCACCTGCTTGGTCATCATGGCTTCTCCTCGTAATCATCTCCCATCATTGCATCGAGTTTACACTTCCACCACTACCTGTCCTTGGCATCTTGTGCTGGAGTTGACTATGCGCACGTGTGGGTGACATCTCGGATGAGTGGAGTCAACTAGATGAAGGTGGCCAAGTTAACTAGCCACCTTTCCTTCATTTAACTTCAACCTTCTCGTTGCTTTTGCATGACTTCTAATTACACAAATGCAAACAGAGAAGCGATTTAGTTACTTACCTGTGATCCGAATGTATATGCTGTGAGGTGTTGTGGCTCTCTCTCTACTGCATGCCTTTATTTCTTTTGATGAATGTTGCCTGTTTACTGATGTGAGGTTGTGTCTTGTGTAGGTTCTTCTCTGGCTGGGTCTGAGCTTCAGGTGCCTTCTCAACCTTCATGTGTGCATTCTCCTGCTACTGGTGCTGGGTTTTGATGGGATCAGCTGCTACAAGAATTCCTATAGGAGCTCCTGTAGCTGCTTCTCCCCTTGAAACATCAGTTTCTTCCTGTGCCTAGAGCTTGAGGATGATGCCATGGGTATAGATAAAAATGGATAGGTATTAGGTAGGCTTCAGGTGAGGTAGGTGGTGCTGCTTCTCTTATTTTTTGTTTTTTTTCTTTTACTGAAAAAAATGTTTTTTTCTGTGTTTTTATTGGACATGAAGAAAAATGATGCTTGGGGTGTGATGCAAGCTTGGAAATGATGGCAAGGAGGTTTGAAGACTATAGCAAGGTTTATAGGTTCTTCATGAAGCTTCCTTGTCCCTCAAACTGCCTTTTGTATCCATTTCTGGCTCTCTATAATTCCTACAGGAGCCTCTTATAGAAAACACAGAGCCTCCTGTAGAAAACACAATTTTTGAAAAAGAAGCACAGTGGGGTGAAAGAAATGCCAAAAATGATGGAGAGAAGTGTGGAGAAGATGAGATGGGTGTTGGTATGAATGTCAGGGTCCCCTTGGCACCTTCTTCGACTCCTTGTAGTCCTCTTACAAACCTGCAGTGCAGCAAAAAATCATTTTCTTTCTCCTTTTTCTCTTTTTTCTCTCTTTCTTTTTGAAAACAACTAGGGCGCCTCAGAGAGGTTTTACCCCTAATTGCCTGCCCTGAACGCCTCGAAGGGAGGTTTTCCCCCAAGGATCTTATTTTTCTCTTCTTCTTTTTTTGTCATCATTGGGCCGCCTTAGAAGAGGTTTTCAACCCAATGATGGGATTCAAGCACCTCATGGAGGTTTTCACTTGAGTCCTTATTATTTTTTTGATTTCTTTTCTTCAGTGAGTGGATGAAGTGGAAGCTGAGACATGCTCCACTACCATCATTGTTTTATTCAAATCCTCAGTAAATTCTTGCTTGGAGAGGGGTTTCTTGTAGACTTTCAACCGATGTCCATTGACAAGCATGGGGATGGTTTCATCATCATTGGTTCTAATCAGAACTGAATCATTGTCATTACATTTCTCCATAGTGTAGGGTCCCAGCCATCTTGTCCTCAGCTTGCCTTTGAAATCTTTGTATCTTGAATCATAGAGTAGTGCCCAATCTCCCTCTTGGAATTGCCTCTTGATATTTTTGTCATGCCATACCTTTCTCTGAAGCTAAACTATCTCTATATGGAGAAGGGCTTGCAATCTGTATTCATCCAATCCATTGAGCTGAAGTAATCTCTCTTTCTGTGCATGGCTGAGGTCTAGGTCCAGCTAAGCTGCCATCCATAGTGTATTGAACTCAAACTCTATTAACAGCAAAGCCTTCTTCCCATAGACCAATTCATAGGGTGTGAACCCTGTGGTGGTCTTCCATGTTGTGTTGTAGGCCCAAGTGGCCTCAACTAATCTGTCTACCCAGTCTTTTCTACTGCTGCTCACTACCTTGGTTAGGATCCCTTCCAATGCTCTATTAGTGACCTCCACTTGCCCATTGGCTTGTGGATGGTAAGGAGTAGAAGTCTTGTGCTTGATTTTATGATGTGTGAGCAGGTCTTCAATCAAAATTGGAAGTGAACTGACTGCCTTGATCTATGACCAACTCTCTTGGATACCCGAACTTGTAGAATATGTTTTCTCTCAAAAATTCAGCTATTTTTTCCTCTATCGTTGCTTTGATTGCATTTGTCTATGCCCACTTTGTCAGGTAATTAGTGCACACAATGATGTATTGTTTCTGTTTTGAAGGAAGGCTGATAGGACCCACAAAGTCCATGCCCCACTTCTCAAATGGCTCAAAGGTCACTTGAGGTTGCATGGGCATCTCATCCTTTGGAGTAGGTTTCCCCATCCTCTGACACCGATCGCACTGGCTGGTATATCTCCTCACATCCTGATGAAGAGTGGGCCAGTAGTAGCCTGCGTGCAATATCTTGAAGGCAGTTCTTTTTGCTGCAAAATGACCTCCACAAGGCCTGTCATGACAGGTTAGGAGGATGTCAAAAACTTCCTCCTCCATGCAGGGAAACAATTGTAGAATTGAGGCTTCTGTGATCCATCAAAGTTATAAGAAGAGCTTCAGCGAAAATCACATATAGAAAGACCTTTGTCGACGCATTTCGAACCAACCAGTGTGGTTCATCGTCAGGACAAGTTGAAGACATAGATCCAGCTGAGCATGTTAAATACTTTGAGCAGAGACTCCAACGGCTAATTCTGAATAACGACTAATTTTGACTATAGGACCTAGGTCAAATCTATATTTGTTAATTTAATATTATTGTTATTGTAATTTTAATATTAATATTATTAATATATTATTCTATATATGGGAGTAAGTAAAAATAGGTAAAAATAAATAAATAAGGGAATTGTAGCCGACGGCAAATTATTTATTTATTCAAATTAATATACTTACATTAGGTACAAATAAATAGAAGAGGCAAATTATTTATTTATTCTACTTAATCTACTAACATTAGGTTGCTAAAATTAGGAAATAATAACAATAACTTTAACAACCATTAAAAATTATCTAATTTTAGCAACCTAATGTTAGTAGCTTAAGTAGAATAAATAAATAATGTGCCTCTTTTATTTATTTGTACCTAATGTGAGTATATTAAGTTGAATAAATAAATAATTTGCCGTCAGCTACAATTCCCTTATTTATTTATTTTTACCTATTTTTACTTACTCCCATATATAGAATAATATATTAATAATATTAATATTAAAATTACAATAACAATAATATTAAATTAACAAATATAGATTTGACCTAGGTCCTATAATCAAAATTAGCCGTTATTCAGAATTAGCCGTTGGAGTCTCTGCTCAAACTATTTAACATGCTCAGCTGGATCTATGTCTTCAACTTGTCCTGACGATGAACCACACTGGTTGGTTCGAAATGCGTCAACAAAGGTCTTTCTATATGTGATTTTCGCCGAAGCTCTTCTTATAAATTCCTCCTCCCTGACACATCTTCTCAAGATCTAATCTGGACCAAGTTTGAAGAGATTGCCTCCAATCCAGGTGAAAGGGGCACTTTTCCTTACTATCTTGCTCTTCTCTTTTGAGGACAGGTGTGGTGGGAATTCTGCTGAAACCAAGTAGTTTGCTATATCAGCAAACCATGGAGAGAGTACTGAGATAGCAAACAGATGTTCATCTGGCATTTGGTCATCCACCATTCCTTCTTCACCTGCAGGCAAATTTACTCTAGACAAAAAGTCAGCAACAACATTTTCTTTACCAGGCTTATTGATAATGGTCAAATCAAACTATTGCAGTAAAAGCAACCATCTAATAATGCGAGCATTTACATCTGGTTTGTTCATTAAATATCTAATTACAGCATGATCAGTGTGCACAAAGGTTTGATAGCCTGTGATATAATTTCCGAAATTGTTTAAGGAACGCACGACAGTTAGGAGTTCCTTCTCGGTCACTGCATAGTTTAACTCTGCCTTTGACAAGTTTTTGCTTATAAAGTATATGGCATAAGGTAACTTTTCATCATTTTGTCCTAAGGCTGCTCCTATTGCTTTGCTCGAGGCATCTGTGTGAATGTGGAAGGGTAGGGCCCAGTTTGGGCCTCCGAGAATTGGGACAGTCACTAACTTGCTCTTCAAGATATCTAGGGCTTCTTGACAATTTTCTGACCATATGAACTCAACATCTTTGTCTAAGAGGCCAAACAAAGGAGAGGCTAGCTTGCTGAAATCTTTAATGAATCTCCTTTAATACCCAGTTAAGCCTAGGAAACTTCTGACATCTCTCACCTTTTGAGGAGGTGAGACCCTTTGGATGATGGCAATTTTGTTGGGGTCCACCTGCAGTCCTTGCTGAGATATTGCATGACCTAACACTGTCCCTTCAGTCATCAAAAATTCACATTTTTCCGGACTGAGGGATAAGTTCATCTCAATACACTTGTCTAGAACTTTTCGTAGATTAGATAAAGCTTCCCAAAAGTCAAAACCATAAGGAGTAAAGTCATCCATGTATATCTCTACTGCATCATGAACTAATTCAAAAAATATACTCAATACCGCTCTTTGGAAAGTGGCTAGAGCATTGCATAAACCAAAAGCAAGGGCCCAATATGCAAAAGTACCCCAAGGACAAGTGAAAGTGGTCTTATCTTGGTCTTCCAGGCTGATTTGGATTTGATTGTACCCGCTAAACCCATCTAGGAAGGAAAAAAAAAAAATTCCCTGCTAGACCGTCTAACACTTGATCTATGAAAGGTAAAGGAAAATGGTCCTTTTTATTGGCTTTGTTCAATTCCCGATAGTCGACACAAATTCTCCACTTACCATTTTTTTTAGCACTAGCACCAAAGGAGAGACCCATTCACTCTTAGATATGGGATAGATGAATCCTGCATCAAGCAATTTCTGCAGTTCTTCCTTAACAATATCTTTAAGTGTTGGATTCATCCTCCTTTGAGGTTGCCTGACTGGTTTGCAATCTTCCTTGATGTATACATGATGAGTACATACTGAAGGGTGCACTTCCTTCATCTCCTTATAACTCCAGGCAAAGGCATATATATGTTTTCTCGGTAGGCTGCACAGTTCCTTCTCCTGGGAAGTGTTAGGGATGGATTGATTTTCAAGGTTCTTTCTGGGCCGAACTCTATATTCTTAACATGGAGAGAAGTGGAGTCGGCCGCACAAAGATCAGTTGAGGGGTTGTTTTGGGTTTCTCTTACTATGTTCTCTAATGGTAATACTCTAGGAGGTTGATTCTGAATCAAATTTTCAATCATATCATCCTCATCTTGTTGTTTTCCCCCATGGCAATGTCTAATGCACAAAGCAGTGCAGAATAAATTTCATCCTCATCTTCCTCCTCCAACCAGAGAGGTAGATCATGTTCTAGCAAGGGTTGGGCAGGGGGATATAGGATTAACTGCTTGGACATGTGCCAGTCCTTTATGGTCATGTTTCCAGCTCAACAGCTGATGTAGGCATCGACTGTAGCCAACCAAGGTCTTTCCAGAATGAGAGGATACCCAGTGAGCTTTGCCTTTGGCTGGAGAATTAAGAAATCAGCAGGGTACTCCCAAGAATCAATGGAGAGTCGAGACCATCACATCTTCCACAATCCCCTCAAGGGTCACGGTGGAGCGGTCTGCTAGCTGTAGCACGGTCGTGGTCTTCCTCAAGAATCCTTGGAGGTTAAGTTTGAGCATTGTGTCCTTTGTCATCACATTAATGGCAGCTCCCAGATCAATCAAGGTATGTGGGATCATGGTGCCATTGATGTGGACATCAACTACTTGGCTTCCAGGGTCCAGATATTTTGGATAGATTACCTGCCCTAACATCAGGTTGTACAGTTGTCCTATGACATTGATGGTTGAGGCATCTCTCTTGCGCCTTCCTAGATGCCTAAAGCACTTCTCTTTGATCAACCTATTGTAGATAGGCACATCTTTTATGGCTTGGAACAGTGGTATCTTCACACATAAATGTTTCAATTCTCCCAAGAGTTCAGTTTCTTCTGGGGTAGGCTGGACTATCATGGATAGTCTCACTGGAAAGGGTGGAATTGCTTTAGGTTCACTTTCCTCTTTATCTTCCTCAACCTCCCTAGGTGGAGGCTGGCTATCTGGGAGAACTTTCCCAGATCGCAAGTTAGTTTCTTGAATCTCCACAGCATAAGTTGGGCATGATGGTTCCCCACTATACACTTGATGAGCCTGTCTGTTGTTCGGGTTCAGATTTGGCTGGGCAGGCATTTGGGGTTTCTTTGGTGGAGCAAGAGGTAACAGTTGTGGTTGGGCAGGTGGTGGAGGAAAAAGAGTGGGAAGAGAGTTGTATTGGGGCCTCCACCCCTGATGAGATGCATTCGACTGAGGTTGTGGCTGAGCATAGGATTGAAATGAATGGGTGGCGGGTTGGGCATGATATTGAGATGTGAAGGACCAAGGAGGAGGTATGGACCAGGAAGGATGAGCAGGAGGGCACCAAGAAGGTATGGAAGTGACTTGGTTGGGTGTGTAGTATGCCTGAGATGTCCTTTGCATCCCCTACTGGTATGGTCTAGGTCCATGCAGCTTTCTTTGGTTTATCTAATAGAGTTGTTCAGTGACTCCCTCGGCCCTTTGATATACAACTTTAAGTCCGGGCAAGGAAGGGCACTTATCTATAGAATGATTCTCTTCACAGACTGAAAAAAAACTCTATAGAGTTCAATGGGCATCCATTCCTAGGATGCCTCCTGGTGCATCTAGGGCAAAAAATGGCCAAAGCCCTATCTGCTTCCTCTTGTTTCCTTTTGATATGTAAGGTATCCATTTGCATGGCAAGAGTCTGCAACATCTCACTCTTGAAGTCTTCCAGCATGTTTCCAGTTTCTCCTTTAATGGATGAGTTAGAGGAAGAAGTATTGGCTATGGGTTGACTCCCCCTACCTTTCATTCTGGCTGCTTTAAAATGGTTTCTAAAAACAGTCTTTATGTCCTCATAGGATAGTTGGTAGATGTTTCCCTCGGCCAGTAGATGGAGGGTGTCTAAAAGATCTTCCCGAATTCCCGTGAGCAGGACCAGCTTCAGAGACTCAGGGTCAAGTGTACACCCGGCCCTTTTGTAACTAAGCTGGAATCTCTCTTCATAGTCTTTCAGGGACTCATCACTTCCTATGGTCATTCGGAAAATTTCTTCTTTAGTATCTTTTGACCTACAATAGTCTCGATACTTGTTGTTAAAGGCTTGTTGCATCTGAGCCCAAGTTGTGATGCTATTGCCAGGTAATCCCATGAACTAGCGTAGTGCTGCATCCTTGAGAGTAGAAGAGAACAGTTTCAACTTTTTCTCATCTTCTGCATAGTCATAGGTTCGACAGATGACAGCAAACTTGAACAAAAAGGTGTCAAGATCTTCTGTAGTCAGACCATGGAAATGAGATAGGGCAGAAGGGCTTATATTTTTCATTTTGGTGTCCCCACTGGTCTCCCGAATGTGAAAGGTACCCTCTATTCTCTCTCCATTCCCCCTAGCATTTCTGTTTCCAGCCATTGGCTCCAAAAGAATGTTTTCTTCTTCTTCTTCCCCTATAGGTTCTTCAAATATGTCTTGCTATTCACCTAAGGGTTCTTCTTGATCACGGCCGCCGAAGAAGAGAGAAGGTTGGCTGTGTGAAGTTGTAGTGCCCACTCTAGTTCCTGACCTTAATATGACATTATCTTAGACACTTTATTCTTTGAGGACCTCAGGTTGAGGATTCGGACTCATGACACTATTATCAGCATTTGAGATATTCATGGTTATGAGGTTTTGCTTTCCATTGATATTATGATAGCATGAATGATTGTATATCTTATCTGACAGTATTCTGATGATTGCACCATTTAAATAGTTAAGTAGCTGAAATTATGATGAGGGTAGTAAAGAATATGTATGTGCCCTACTAATAGTATAATGATGATAAATTGGATAGATAGGTACATTTCCATGATGTTATGATGTTGATGGCTTAAGGAATATGTATGTTTCCATTTATGATAAATGATGATAGCCATGAAGGATGTGTACCCTCTGCTACCTACTTCAGTTAGTTCATGCTTATGATGGACAATGATGTGAAATGACCAAGAATCATTAATGATGCTATTATGATAATGACTAACAGAGAGAAAACTTGTTGCTAATGATTTTGAGTATGGCAGGAAACTAGCAGAGGCGCTCGCCTATGACATGTCGATGACACCTGGTTTGATGAGATTCATATTGTTTTAAAGTCTAAATCGATCTTGAAATCTGCCATATATGTTTAACTATATGTTGATGATATGTTAATGGTTGCAGGCACAGATTTGTTTCTTGACCGAATGACTCACATATGGGTGATGGGGTTGTACAGGTGGATGGAACTACATGGGAGGGGTGG
>APFE031358467.1:111912-137845 GCA_000404065.3 Pinus taeda
GGAATTACCCGCGACAACCGATCAAGCGAAATCGCGCCTCTTCGGTGTACGGTACATGTATATTTCTTATTTCTTGATCTTAGATTTGAAGCATATAAATGTGGTGTTATTTCCTGAATGAACATCAGTGATGTATGTGTTGATTAAATTGAAATCTTAATGTGTCTGTTTTCCAGTTGTAAAAAAAAAAAAAAGAATTTAGCTCAGACATTTCTCTGTTTCAGTTGGGTCTTTACACTTGGTATCAGAGCCATGTTGAACCCTTGAGACCTATGGGCCCGTGCATGCATGACTAGTTTGTTAATTATTTTCTTTTGACCAACTACGGCATGGAGAATTTCGAAATTATTAGAAGAAAAGACTTAGTTGTAGTGAAAGATATACTTTATTAGTGATTCTGGAGTTGTAACATCTTATAATTCAAAAGAGATACTAGTTTCACACACTATTGATTTGTTTTTGAAAGAAAAAAAAAGAAATTAATATATAAATATAAAATAAATTATAAATAATTCCAAAAAGACATTGATTTCCAAACACTATATATTTTAAAATATTTAAAAAAAAAGAAAAGGTGAGATTAGTATATATAAACAACTATAGGCTGGGATAATATGGGATGATAATTAGTAAAAATGATTGCATATTCTCACCATTTTACTCTCTTTTAAGCAAAAACTTAACTGGTTATGGATTTTTAAAATCCTTTTCACCGTTTAAAATATGCTTCCTTCTCCCAACACTAAAAATATATTTAAGCTGCAGAGGTGACGCAGGAAAATCTTGCAAAACCCATAATCAAAATATATCTCAGTAAATGCCAAATCAACTCTTCAATACCCGGCTTTCTTTCATAGCATTAGCCTTCCGCGGAACGAATTCAACAGTGTTTCATATGCATCATTGGGAATTCAATCCAGTTTAGAATCCACATCATAATTAAACACTTTTCTCCATTCAACTCTCCAACTTCAATCTGCACCTCACACAGGCATCTTGACATTTATATCACATGAACCCAATTATGTTCTCTCTGCATTTTAACACTACAAACCAGATTTATGCCACTGGTTCAACTTAGAAGTTCTAATATGATGTGCGCCCCTGTCTTTTATTATATGTTCCCACGCAACTTTCATACAGCGTGTATTCTATGTACACATACCTGACTTTAAACTCAACCTACATACTGAACTTCTCGCAGTTTTTCCTTTTTAAATAAAAGAATGCTCCCATAGATTAAAAACTCAACTTTAATTAGTTGAACTCCTGCAATGTTTGCGTTCTCATGAAATTAACTCCCCACGCTATCAGTTTGACCGCACCATTCTTCATACAAAACGAATACATCTCCAACGTGGATTACGCAATCAATAATCGGAATCGAAACTCCTGTTCTCTTACTTTTTAAGAAGCTCAGATTAAGATATTCAATTAACCATCAAAACAGCGTTAAAACGCTTTTCAGAATACAGTCCCAGGCATACCTCTGTTACATTTGGACCGCCATTAAAAAATATATACCAACCATTTGCAGTTGGATTTAATCCCAATACAACATATTCGCAATCAGCCAATTAATATAGGCTATGATATATGTATATATCGATTGACCGATATTCCGATCCGATTTAACTGCATTTGTCACGATCGGCGGTCAAACAATTATATAATATATAATTATAGTGTTTTATCGGATTCCTTGCGATTCTGAACTAGGATCGCCCTCAAGAATCTGGCGTTGATACCTCCAGTGCATTGACTATCAGAGTATCTCATTGCGATTTATTTAAAATCAATGATATAATGCCAATTGGCAAATACACACAGATGCAATATAATATATATATATATATATATATATATATAATATATATATTAACTGATGTTCCGATGCGATATGTCCGCATTTAATATGATCGGTCGTCACCACATTTGAATAACAATTTACCAGGTTCCAATGCGAATAAAGCACAATCGGCAATCTCAACTCAACAATTAAATGCCGAACTATCAGCTGCTCCAAATTTCCGATCCGATTTATCGGAATCGGAAATTTCTAACTGAATGTTAACAAATCTGTCACCGAGTTATATAATGACACTCCAAACATTCGGATCCGTATTTAATTCAAAAATTGAACTGTGATTTAACTTAATTCTACTCAAAGAGGATTGTCGAGTCTTCTTGACCGTTTTTCTGTGTTAAAACTCTACCCTCTGCGCTAATTTTAACACGGCCCATTTTGCCGCAATCACTGTTATTCTTATAATTCAAAATTAAAACACACCCCTACAAATTCAAGCAGATCCACATGCAACATAACTCAGAATCCATGTGCATCACGCAAGAGATAAACAAATTTTATTTATAATATTTAAAAAAAACAGAGTTTGCTCCTGGCCAATTTCACCAGTAGAAAACCTCTATTACTAATTAACGCAACCCTCTCCACATTACTCTAATGGAAGCTATTAGCAAATTGCGTCTTCCACCTTCTGTCCACGCTGTCAATTCCGCCTTTTCTCAATTTCAATAATTTTCTGTAAATCGACTTCCAAAAGTCAATACCAATTTGGATTGAATTTGATTCGACCCACTTCCAGGCTGATCGATCCAGTTTCCAATCTGGGTTTTAAAACTTACTCCCTTTTCAATCTTGAAGACTGTCTCATCAAACACTCCTTTATTCATTAATCTGAATTCAACAACGCTAAAAATGCAAAAGTGTCGTGTTTTCCCTGAAATCAATAATCAAGATATCGGGTCCTGACATCCCTTTAATCTTTTTCTCAGAATTATTGGTGGAGGGGATGATCATCAATGAAAATGGCAGTACATATTGCAGAAGGAAAAAAAAAAAAAACAACAACAACAACAACAACGGGTGATTGATGGCCCCTTTTGTTGACTTTGCAAAAAAAAATTGCATGTGAGGATGAATGTTTGGATATAAAGAGAGCATTGTGAAAGCGTGATTTGGCATCTTTGCTGACAGGGAGATGAAGTGATCACATGGAGGTATCCATTGCCTCAGAACTTCCAACATCATCTCTGACTATGAAAAACAATGAAATGTGATTGCACAATGCACACCTCATACATTTTAGCAGTGTCATGTTTATCTTAATTTGAAATCTTCCCTGTAATTCTTTTTTTTTGGTAGACTAAACCATCTTTATGCAACCTGTCAAATTTACGCGCATAAAGCAACCACACATGTTGCTAAAGGAAATAACAATACCAACCAAGCCCCTTTGACTTGTAACTCCTGCATTTATTTGAGATTTTGCTGGTGTGTAACTTCACTGCAATAACTCCAATCTAATAAAATCAAATCCCATGCAGGATAGTTTTTGTCGGATTCAATTCCACCAACTCCAATCTAATAAAATCCCAAGCAGATAGTTTTTTTTACCATGTTTTTATTTCATTTTTTTTTGGAGTTGGGAATTTAATACTCAAAATCTTCCTCGAAAATGTCCTTTACCCCACCCCAAAGTAATCCCACTTGAACTTATCAGAATTTTGGAGAATAATCCAAGGTCAAATATTCAAACCCAAGAGAACACAACCATTAGCATTTCAGAAACTATTCAACATTAAATACTCAAAGCCAAGACAACACAACAAGCCATTTTTCCAACTCTTTATCGTCACTGGGAAATCGAGCAGAGCTTAATATTCAAAACAAAACAAAAGAATAAACGCCTGCGTTGATATGAAGCAATCAAGCTCGCCCAGACAATCGTTGAGTGAAAATGGGAGAGGGTAAATTATTTATAGGCTTGACAGAACTGGGTGGAATCGTGAATGATGATGGTTCCAGACTCTGTAGCTAAGACTAAAGTTTCCAGAACCGCGGTGATTTTCTGGTTCGAACCACCTTTCCAGGATTATTTTATTTATTTTTATTGTATCTTTCACCTCATTTTATTGGTGGTAAAACTACAATTTAATTTCACTGCACAACGAAATTAAGAGTCGTGGTAATGCAATGCAAAGTAAAACAATAATAAAGAATATCATTAATCATGTACATCATTTTAGAGAGTTTGCATTGGAAAATAATGTTTGCATTAACTTTAAAATTTAACTTTTCCTATACATTTTTTTAATAAATTTTTCGATGAAGTTTTTAATTGTTATCAATCTAGATATTTAAATAATGAAATTAATTGAGATTTATATATATAATATATATAATATATATATATAATAATATATTAAATAATGTTTAAACACTATACGTAGGTTATTAAGATTTCAGGTTGAAGTTATTAAGTAAAACTTCATCACTTAAGTGGATTTTGTAAGAGTGTTATTGTAAAATTGATTTATATATAGGTTGACAGAAACATATATAATAGTAAACTGTTATGAGGTGGGGTAAAATTTTATTATTTTAAGTAGATTATGTTAAAATGTTATTGTAAAACTTATTAATAGATAGGTTAAGAGAAACCTATGGACGTTGCGAGGTGAAATTTCCTTTTCATGTTCTCATGTTGTTGTCTTTCCAGTATCGCTAGTCATCATTCTTGACTAAGTTTCTCTCTTGTCTAAGTTTCTCTCTTGTTCCCATGTTGTTGTCTCATTAGTCATCATTTTTGACTAAGTTTCTCTCTTACATACTAAGTCTCGCAAGAACTTACAATGACTCTATGTTTATTTCTCAAGTTTCTACTACACCGTGGAGTGTTTAGTTGTCTTATGTTGCGTCTCTTATGTTATGTTATCCTTTTCGTAAAGGGTGTCCCGGTTCATGCTGAAGATTTGGTGGTCACCTTAGCCATTTGGCCAAGTCTAATGTCTATTGTGCTGTCTTTATGCATCTGGAAATTGGAATTTTGTTTACTTTGTGAATGTCAAAGGCCCCGTCTTTATGCACCTGGAAAGTGGAATTTTGTTTACTCTGTGAATGACATAGTTTTGAAGAATCTCCCATGTAATACCGCATGAAAAAAAAAAAGGAAAAGGAAAGGAAGAGACATGAGATATCAATGATAAAATCCATCAAAGAAACAATTGACAACTTTTGATAGTTTTTGGCTCAATGCTTGACCACTCTAGCTTTCTTCTTTTAGACTTAGAGTATTCTTGGAGCATCCTAGCATTCACCTGGACTTGGAGAGAAGCAAGCGAGCAAGAAAAGGAGATCGTGGGCAACGAAAAATAAGGTTGGATAAGCAAACACAATAGGTGTACATTATAGGTAATAGGTTGTGTGCGTGATTCAAATGCATGGTACATGCATTTGGTTATTTGGCCACTTTGTTGTCATGAGGTTTCACTGGATTGACAGTGGTTTCAACCTTGCCTTGTCATTTCCTGGATGGCCATGATGTAGTGGGTGCTCTATTTTGATTAAGCTTTGGATGGCTGATAGACTTGGGTCCTAGTTGAGGTGGTATTGGGAAAATTCCTAAGGGTCAAGGGTGGAGATGGGATTTCTCCTGTATCTCTTGATGAATGGATGGAGACAGGAAAATCCCTTTAGAGATGGTGAAGGAAGTTAGAGGCATCCAATATTATTTTGATAATAGTTATTTCTAGACCGATTTAGGTGAAATCAATGTGGTTGAAGGTTGAGGTGGTTTGACCTCTGGAAGCCTTGGTTGGTTCTTATTTGGTTTAACCCACACGATCCCACATTCATGCTTGGAATATTGCATGAGGGTGATATGTTGAAAGAAAGAATTGGTTCAACCCAATCTAAGGTCATGTGGTAGGTGGAAGTCCCTGAATTGGTTGGTATTTGCATATGTTAATATGAACTATTCTCTTATTATGATCAATGAGCATATGTACTAGTTATTATGTTGATCTTATGGTTGGTCTGTCATGAGTTCTACTTTGGCTAAACGTTGGTTACAAACATGGTTAAATGATGTGCTCTTACTATGAATCTTGTTCAGGAATTGATAAGCTATTAAATGGTTAATGTATGCATGGGCTAACGAGTGTTGTTGCAGCTAGCTTGAGATGGATTTGAGCCTTCTTGATGATTCTCAGATGAAGTTAAGAAGATCATGATAAGATATGCATTCATGACCTCTAGCTTCTACATTTACTATATGTTTGATGAAATGTTTATAATGTGTTTAGCATGTTTTCAGCAATATCTAGCCTTAGTATTGTTGGTATAAACTCATTTCTAGCTTTGACACAGTTCTGGGAAGTTTTGGGTTGTTCTAGGCATAGATCTATAGGCTAGCCCTGAAATAGTGGCATTGATTTCGTAATTGCACCCTGTGAACTGGAAAACTTCGGCTGTAACTGCATGGAGGGAGGCTCATGCATGTGGTTGGAGCTTTCCAATCACATGCACAGTGTGTCATACCTATGCATTTACAACCACTACAACATCTCCCCCATACTATACTATAAAGTACCTCTTAGTGCAACAAAATGGCTTTGGCATCCTCTTCATAGCATTAAATTCTGCACAATGTCTTATGAGAGTTATCATATTGTTTATGTCGCTAGATAGAGTGACTTTGCCAATGATCTTAAATTTGAATCACTATAGTGTTAGAGAGAACTGTGCATTTACCACTTTTGTTCTGAACAATTTACTCAAACCATCCCAAAGTTTTCGGATGTTTGTTCAAGATCTACATGGTGCAACTTTGAATTTGAGAGAAGGCCAATGACAGATTTGGCTTTGTAATCTCTGCTATACCATTCCAATGATTTATTTAGATTTGCAAGTGATTGCTTATTTCTTTTTACTATTCCTCACAAGTTCTTGTTCATCAACTACATCTAGATTTTGACTTTCAAGTTATAGGAATTGTAACTAAATAATGTTTTAATGATACTTCCATACTTAATTCCTAGCAAAAGAAAACAAAGTTCTATAGGAGAAAGTTATCAAAGACATAAATTATAATATAACATAAAGCCGTAAGGTGAATTTACTACAAAAGTAAGCATTATATCTTATCAATTTGAATGTTTGTTTAGGTTATTAAGCATTTTTACTTTGAAAGGCACATTTGAAACATGTAATGCCAAATTTTGGCTATTTTCTGTATATGAAATCACTAAAAAAATGAAATTTGGATTTTGGCCATTCAATGAATTTAGTATGGTTTTGTGATCATTGTAAGAAGTTTTCATTAATTTTGATGGGTAAAGTTCAGTACCATTACATTTTCGAAATTGTAGATCATAATATATTATCACCACATTCTTTGCTCAATGAAAAGTTGATTTGGCTTGGTCCTAGGATGAATCCTCTTTGTTTGGATGAAAAGATTTTTGTGTGGTTCATATAAAGTTTGTTTCCCTAAAAATGATAGTTTATTCCTTGGTTTACAAGTTGAATAAAATTACGGTTGTTTTATTTTTCCCAATTAATATATTACAAAAAAAAAAGTATCAAGAATTTTAGGAAGGATTCCTAGGATATGTGTCGTCGTTTTCCTTTATGTTTCAAGGACTTCGGGACAAAGTCCATTGTTAAGAGGGGGTGTATGTAGTGCCCACTCTAGTTCCTGACCTTAATATGACATTATCTTAGACACTTTATTCTTTGAGGACCTCAGGTTGAGGATTCGGACTCATGACACTATTATCAGCGTTTGAGATATTCATGGTTATGAGGTTTTGCTTTCCATTGATATTATGATAGCATGAATGATTGTATATCTTATCTGATAGTATTCTGATGATTGCACCATTTAAATAGTTAAGTAGCTGAAATTATGATGAGGGTAGTAAAGAATATGTATGTGCCCTACTAATAGTATAATGATGATAAATTGGATAGATAGGTACATTTCCATGATGTTATGATGTTGATGGCTTAAGGAATATGTATGTTTCCATTTATGATAAATGATGATAGCCATGAAGGATGTGTACCCTCTGCTACCTACTTCAGTTAGTTCATGCTTATGATGGACAATGATGTGAAATGACCAAGAATCATTAATGATGCTATTATGATAATGACTAACAGAGAGAAAACTTGTTGCTAATGATTTTGAGTATGGCAGGAAACTAGCAGAGGCGCTCGCCTATGACATGTCGATGACACCTGGTTTGATGAGATTCATATTGTTTTAAAGTCTAAATCGATCTTGAAATCTGCCATATATGTTTAACTATATGTTGATGATATGTTAATGGTTGCAGGCACAAATGAGTTGCTTGACCGAATGACTCACATATGCGTGATGGGGTTGTACAGGTGGATGGAACTACATGGGAGGGGTGGGACAGAGTTCCTGATCTCACCCACTAGCACTCCCGCCGTGACTTGGGCTGGAAGAGTTGAAACACCTTCGCCTTGAAGGTCACGATGCCATGAGGGTAGGTCCCAAAGTCGGGTCGCTCATGAGGAACCTACTGGGGGGCGCGCATCAAGGCGGATTCCTTGATCCCTGGCACCATTAGTCTCACTATAGCAGGCAACATGAGAGACGAGCGAGGTCTATGACGTTGCACGCTATTTTCCCCTCGTAGTCACTGGATGCTTGAAGGGTAAGTGGTGTGGCACCCTTGGAATTTCAGGGAAATTCTTGAAGGGCACGACCAACTTGGCACCCTTGGCATCACCATTAAACTGTTAGATGTGGCACCCTTGGAACTTCTAGGGAAGTTCCTGAAGGGCACAACTAAACTTGGCACCCTTGGAATCATTAAAATAAATAAATAAAAATAAGTAAGGAAGGAAAACTAGGTAAGGTTACTCCAAAGGAAAAATGATGATCTATAAACCAAGGAAATTAAATCAAAAAAATAAAACTTAGAATAAGGAGGATCATGGGATAAAAAATAAATAAATAGAGTACCTTAAAAATTCTACCCTACCCATGTTGGAAAATGCTAGGTAAATGAAGTGGTTTAGAAAAAAGGGGAAGACAAACATATTGTAAGGATAAAGATTAATCCTAAACCAAGTAAACTTAATTAAGAAAAGAGAAAGGTGAGTTAAAATAAGAAAAATAAATTAAATTTAGAGAAATATAGGGAAGCTCCATGTGGCATCAACCAACATAAGAATATCCCTCTAAGAGATAACCTGAGTTAATTTAGGAAGTAGATTGGGAATAAAATCTTAACTCCTTAATTGACTCCAAGTAATAAACTCAAGTTAAGGAATAAAAGGGGGGAATAAAGAGACATCTAGGAGTAAAAATAGGAATCTTGTGAGATGAGGGAAATATTAGTTTTAATTAAAAAGATAAGTAAATAATTTTGGGTGACCCTTGATGAGAGAATGACACATGGGTGGGTGAATAATCAAGCTATTAAAAAGAAAAAAATATTATAATTATGCATGACATGCCAAGTGTCATCTATGAGAAATCTTATAAAAGAAGGGGCAGGCCATGGTACAAGGGACTTTTGGGAGCCCTATTGTTGGATGGATGATATTTTGTGAAGGCAGTGACTACGAAGCTATAGTGAGTTTGGTGAGGCTGAGGGTTTTAGAGAGGGGACTCTTGAGCTACGGTTGCTCTCCTCTGCCAGCTAGACTCTTCCTCCATTGTACAACCCCATTGCAGCTCGGGGGTCCGCGGGGAAGAAGAGTACCCAAGGAGTAGGTTGGGAGGTTAACCGGTGAGTCTCGTCGGATCAAGTGCGGCTTCACATACTCGCAGACGGACCAGCGACAAGTAATTACCCGCGACAAACGATCAAGCGAAATCGCGTCTCTTCGGTGTACGGTACACGTATATTTCTTATTTCTTGATCTTAGATTTGAAGCATATAAATGTGGTGTTATTTCCTGAATGAACATCAGTGATGTATGTGTTGATTAAATTGAAACCTTAATGTGTCTGTTTTCCGGTTGTAAAAAAGAATTTAGCTCAGACATTTCTCTGTTTTAGTTGGGTCTTTACAAAAGCAGTGGGGGTGTTGGGCAAAAATTTTCCTGAGTTATCTCTATTCCTACAGGGCATGAAAGGAAATCTTTTTTGGTTGGTTTTTGTTTCTTTTTCCCCACACTAACAGTACCTGCAGAAAATGAAATTGTGATTGACAAAACAAATTGCAACTAACTAAAATGAACTCGCTGAAATGAAATTTGCAGAATTGAAGAGGAAAGTAAGGAAATGCAGAACTGAAGGAAAAGGAATGACTAGTCTACTCTTGCTGAAATGAAATTTGCAGAATTGAAAAGGAAAGCAAGAAAATGCAGAACTGAAAGAAAAGAAAGGACTAGTCTACTTTTGCTTAAATAAACTATTAACAAAATGTTGCAATAGAAAATAGAAGAAAGCAGTAATCACAGAATACTCTGCCACTTCTTCAGCAATGGCGCCAAAAAAGTGGTGAGCACCAGTATTGCAGAATAATGCTACAACTCTTGGGCTGCCTACTTTACTCTTATCAACCCGGTAGTTCATAACAAACTTGGAAACATCGGTGTTGTATGCACAAGTACTAGTTCTCGCTGCAGGTTATCACTTGGTCAACTAGGGCAAGATCACTAGGAGCTCAAGCCAACTTCTATGGATTCCAAAAGAAGCTCTATAGGTGATGAAAGGAAAGAAAGATTACTCTATAGATGCTATTCTAACTACAGAAAGGAGAAAAACTGAAATGTAAAGCAAACCTAGTAATCCCTAATTAACCAACTAATTCTACTTTTGCAGAAAGCACTATGAAAACCATGAAAGGAATGCCATTACCTACTCAAGGAAGTAAACAACATCTAACTAAGCTATTTTTGGAAGTAAATAAGCAAAAAACATATTTTTGGATTTTTATGTATTTTTATGTGAATTTGACATGCATATAATTTATTGTGTGAATGTGGCAACGAATAGGTGGTGTTGAAGGGTGGTTTTGGGACTTGAGAGGATGTAGGATGGGGTGAATGGGTCCTAGGAGGTCTTAGGTGGCCTTTTGGAGGCTTTTTTCACACTTGGCCTTCAAAAGAAAGCCTACAGGGAAATCTACAGGAGAACACAGGAAATCTACATGAGGAAAACAGGGCAACTACAGGAGACCTACTAGAGGAGGCCGAGAGCAGGTTTCACTGTTTTGAAGGTGTGAGAGTGGGTGAAAAAGGTGGATGAAAGTTGGAGTGAGGTGTTAGGGCGCCTATGGTCTACCATGAATCACCAGGAGAGAGGAAGAAATTCTATGGAAAATGCAGGAAACTAAGGCAGAATTGAGGTGAGGTTTGGGCGACCTGCAAGACATGGATCAGATAGAGGATGTGATGGCTGATAGGCTAGCCTACTGCTAAAAGAGATATGTTGCAAAGGAACTGACAGTCAACCAATAAGATCAAGCAAGCGATGAAATGAGCGCATCTAGAAAAAACAAAGTTTTGCATTAAAATGGTCTAAACTATGATCTATGAAAGGAAATGCTGAGAAATGTTGCAAGAAAGGAAAGCATAAAAGAAGACTATTGTAAATCAGGAAGTGAACATGATAAGGAAGATCTAAAGCACAGCAAAACTGGACTATTAAGCTACTAAAAAAGAGCAAACACTACAAGTCCTATGAATGAGGAAAATCTGTGTTTTTGGGACAGCAAGAGGGTCTTTGCCTCAAATCATGGTCCCAGAGGGAGGAAGAGAGGCCAAGGCACTGTTGCTAGCCTTTTGAATCTTCTCTTAATCATTGTTTAACCTGCTACAAATAGCACAAATGGAAGCAAACTACTAAATCATCAAAAGCAACATATTCTTAACTATAAAAGAAATACATCTGACAGCGAATTAATCTACAAATTGAAACAAAGCATACAAATACAAGTAAAGAGGAGTTTGGCTGCTTGGATTGGGCCCTAACCCAAGAGCTTTAGCCCTCTGAGGTAACTCAATGCTAACTCAAAAAGGATTCCATCTTTATTTTCAAAGCAATAGCAAGATTACATGAAACTGTCACAAAAATAATAAACTCGAAGTTTGAACAAAGTTTACATAAGCAAAAATCTGACAAAAATCCGACCCTAGTGAGGCCCTAGGCCCCTCTACTTATACAAATGAAACTACCAACAGCTTCTTTAAAATCAGGGAGGCTTGGCTCCCAAAACTCAAGATAATCATCAGTCATCTTCCATTTGCTCGGCTGCCTTCTAGTGCATGATTCGGCTGCTTGTACTCCGAGCTGAATGAAGGGGAATTCGAAGTGAGGAGTAATAAATGAGGGGGATTCCCTTCTATAAGTCCTCCCCTTTGTCCACTTCGAGTTATTGCTGCCATTTGTCCATTGGATCCTTGACTTTGACCTTGAAACTCATCAATAATCTGCATTAAGTACATGTTAGACCACATGGCACAATAACTAACTCAACTCACTCTACAAGCATAAATATAATCAGAAAATCATACAATAAGCTAAGAGAACGGTCGATTTGATTAGGTTAGGAGGTGAAATGAGCCCATATAATTATCCATAGCTGCAAGCATATTTTTCTCACTTCAAGGGGAGTGTGAATAGTCGATTCAACAATGGAGCAGGAAGAGAGAGATATTCATTTCAGTTTCAGAGATGGCCACAGTTGGGCTTAGAGATCAGGATAAATTGGAGGGAGCCTCTAACTATATCATCTGGAAAGCTAGGATGTCCTTCCTACTAGATGAATCCAGTCTAAAGACCTATGCAGAAAATGTGGCAGTGCTAAATGGTGTGGATCAGCTGAAGGAATACATGAAAGAGATGGAAAAGGTAAAGCGGATGATCTTGGATGGCCAAGGAAATGTGGGATACTCTCGCTCAACTATATTAGTATCCTTCTGAGCAGCGGAAGGTTTTCCTTCAAGTAAAGTTGAGAAACATTAGGATGCAAAAGGGTGAAGGCATAGATCCCTTCCTTACCAGAAATCAGGAAATATGGGATCATCTCGCAGCCGTTGGGGAAGCACCTCAACCTACAGAGCTTGTGTGTTTGGCCCTAAACAGTGTCTCAAAGGAATGACAAGTCTTTGTCCAAAGCATATTGGGACGAGACACGTTACCAAAGTGGGACAGGATGTGGTCATATCTGTAGCAGGAGGAGATGAGGAGAGCTCTAGTAAAGAGCTCCATCAGCAGAAGCAACAATAAGGGTGAGAAGGAAGAGGAGAATGTGGTCCTTGCATCAAAGGGTTCTAGTCAGAGCAGGGGGAGAAAAAGAAAAAAAAGGACCTATCTAAGGTCAAGTTCTTCAGGTGTGGTGAGTTTGGCCACTACAGTACTCAGTATTCTATCAGAAAGAAGGACAAGGAGGAGAAGCAGAACTAGGTGACATCATCCGCAGTGATAGACAAGTTGTCCTCTAGGTTGGAGGAATATTTCGCCATGTTTGTAGCTATACCTCCAGGAGAGAGGTGGGGCGATATGGAGTTATAGTCCCAAAGTTGCACAAATTTGGGTAGGGTGCATTGAGATGTCTTCCTCATGGATCATTACCTTGCTACAGGGGCCCACAGTATTCAGTAGTAGAGTGTATCAATGTTAGTGATGCAGTCAAATTCCAAAGTGATAGTAGTAAACTAGTTGCAATCAGATGCTGAGGAGCATAGAGGAGTGTTGATAGTAGAGCCAGAGGCTCAGTAGCAGAGTCAACAGCAGCGCAAATTCCCAGTGCACAGTGCAAAGGCTAGTAGCAATCAGATGCTCAGGGGACTGATGTAGCGTAGAGACACAATTGATTCAATATTTCAGATGCTTCTCAATTGCAGTAGTAGCAGCAACAATTAAGAGGGAGTTGCAATGCAGATGCAGAGTTAGCAGCAATATAGCAGTAACACATATGCAGCATTAGAGTTGCGCAGTAGTTGGTGGGCAGTGGCAGGCAGTCATAGTGGTCAGACAGTAGCAACGTATAGAGTGATGCAGAAACAGGATGTTGAAGCGGTCCAGTGCTACAACACCTTCCTCGCTAAGAGGGAGTGTTAGTTTTTGTAGTATCAGATGGTGTTCTAGTCTCAAGACATTGAGGAGAGACTAAGAAACACTAGGCCTCCAAAACACAGAAATCGTTTCTGGAAATTCCAACTAGAAATGTCTCAATTAGATTATTAACAAATTTTTTAAATATTTCCTAAGTCTAAACTTAGGAAAATTGTTTAATTAGTCAATATTAATTGAGAGATCTAAGAATTCTCTAGAAACTCACACGATTTGTTATTTTTTGTAGCATCATATGTGTTTTAGCCATGAAATTTTGTGCAAAAGCTAGAATACATGAGATCTCCAAAACCCAGAAAGCGTTTCTAGAAATTCCGCCTAGAAATGACTTAATTAGACTTGTCGACCACTACGTGTCAATGACCCATAGCAATACACCCCCTTTTTTCGCAAAAAGGATAGTGCCTAATCAATGTGTCAATGCCATCCATTTATCATCATCAGCCTGATTTCCAAGATATTCTGTAAACCCATTCTGCATATATATGATGTCAATAATCTTAGCAGAACCATGTCATGTATGTAACGACTTAAGTAAAACTACCTTTCTGGTGACAATCTCCATTCTAGGAGGTTTTTCATCTCACCAATTCATTCTCGGATGGTCGACAGAGGTTTTCCCTCCAGTTTTACCCCAAAGATGGAATGGATTTTGTCGTTACAATCTTACGCGAGTCCTAGTGCTCTAAATCGAGTATATGTAAAAGTGATTTGGGAATAATCCTAGCTATTTGGTTAGATTATTTTATTACAAATTACTTGGTTTGTTTGATTATATTTGTGTCGTAGAGATAGGTAAGTCTATGAGGGTCTATTACAAATGGGATTTCCCCCTTATGATGTAAAAAATACGAAAATCGCGATGTAAAGTGTCTTGAGGGTTGGAAAAATAATTTATCCCCTCATAGGTTAATTAATTAAATTTTCTGGCCAAAAATTAATTCAAATCCCAAGCCAGAAATTTAATTAATTCTAGGTCCTATGTATATTTAAATTCTCCAAAGGAAAAATTCGTCAGTCCTAAAAGATTAAATTTTAAAAGGTCATGGAACTAAGGTAAATTAATTATTTAGCTAAATTTTAAACCTTTGATCCCTGGGGATTAAGTCAAAGTCAACATTTTTGGGAAATTAACTCAAAAATTCTATTTTTGAATTAATTAAAATGCATTTAATTAAAATTTTCAAATTTCCCCAGATATTTAAATATTTCGACAGATGAGATTAAAATAAATTTTTATCTTCATCAGCAGTTGAAATTGCTTTGATGAGGATCACTCGAACTAGACGTTGGATGATTTATCTTTAAATAGGAATTCATTTGTCAGTTTATCCATCCGATTTCTAAGTCGTGTGCTTAACAAGAAGCTCTAGTGTAATCTTTTTTATGGATAATAAAGAAAGACTTTGGGGTTAAATTCTGTTGGTGTTACTCTCCATGGGAACACTGTAAGATGTGTTATTTTCATGCATAATTTTTTCTAAAGTCATTGATGCTAGCGTTCAAAGAGTGACTTGAGTACAGGTATCTTGCTCAGTCGCTGGAGTTTGAATAATAATTTAAATTTTGAACGTAATAGCAGGTATCTCTCTTTGTCTGAATTTTACTATTATTTTATCGCTCTATTTTTTATGGTTGGATTGAATTTTGTAGGGAAATCTTGATTTTAAATCCTCAGGCGTTAGGGGAAGTTTTCAGTTGGACCAACCAACTCCCAATCCATATTTTCTGAAGAGCCAGCTACATTAGCTTTGGGATTATCATAAGTGATGCATGAGGGTTTCGAGTTAGCATTCTTTTAAAAATATAAATAAAAATTGTGGCATAATGATAGGTCTGGCTACTTAGAGCCTTCAGCTTGTAATTATTGTAATTATTTAACTGGATTGTTGGGTTTTCTTTTTATCATTGTATATATAGTTCTAGGTGTTTTATTTTTCTTTTTCTTTTTTTGCAACTGCGAATCTGAAAGAAGATTTTTGTTTGAAGCCAGATCTAGGCCCTGGAAGGTAAGATCTAGCCTCAATATCATTTTGTAAGTGCATTATTTTTACAGTTCGAGGGCTTGAAAATTTAAATCTATGGATTTTATGAGTTCTTCCTGGAAGGAAATCTGAAGCAAAGTATACCGGTTTAACTTAAATTTCTGGAAATTGTTTTTCTTAGGCTACCATATTTTTCCATCCTTTGCCTTGAAGCTCCTTAAAAATTGCAGCTCCTCTTTGCCGCGTTTTGTTTTATTTTGCTGCTGTGTTATTCTCTGGAAAAATTTCAAAAAAAAAAATTGTTGCCTGGGGTTTTCAATTTTTTGTTGCAATCTTCTCCCTCTCATAGCAAATTTTGAAACATTTATCTTCTCCATTTCCTGCAAAACCCTCTCCGCTTTCCCTATGTCTTTCTTCTCCTCTATCGTCGTCGAGTTGCCTTTCCTTTCCATGGCTCCATCCCTCGCTGCCTAAACCCTCTTTCTTCTACTACCCGAGCTCCCTGCTCTTCCACGTCCCTTTTGCTCATCCTCTTCTCTCTTGCGTGCTGCCCAAGTTCACTTCGCCATCCGTTGCTTGCCCACGGCCATTTCTTCCTCACGTCCCTGCTCCATCGATCTGCGTTGCCATTGCTGCAAACCTTTCTTTGCGACTCCTCATAAACTTGCACGTTGCTGCCATCAGCTTCTCCCTCCCATCTGTCGTTGAACTCCTCTTCTCCCTTCTTTTGTCGACCTGCACTACACACACAACAAACATTCGACCTTTTTTTTCTTTGTTTCATTTTGTTTTATGTTTTGCATGAGTTAGGTTTAGGTTTATAAAATTCAATTTTATTTTATTTACTTTTCAAATTTTTAGATTTTATTTTATTTTTTACAATTTTATTTTACTTTTATTTTTGCTTATGACTTTGTGTTTTGATTTTTTTTTTAATTGTTTTTTTATTTCACAAAAAAATATATATATTTAAAAAAATTAAAATATCTAAAAAGAAATAAAATGTTAAAAAAAATGTTTGGTGACTTTGAAATTGAATGAAATAAATCAAAAGGGGAATCTAAGCTTTCACATTTAAAATTTTTTAATTTTTATGTGGTCTACGGCCCATAAAAATTTAAATTCAATTAAGTACTTTTAATTTTTATTTTTGGTCACATTTAAAAATTTAATTGCCACATTAAATTTGCCTCATTAGCTTAGCACATTAAATTTACCTAATTGATAATTAAAATTCTAATCTAAAGTTCCTTGGTGTCTTTTGTGTTAAGTGTAAAATTTTAAAGATTGTGGTAGTGATTTCTCTATTGCCAAGTGCAATTAATGTTTTAAATCATTGACTATAGGGGAAAGATAAATTTTTCTAGATCTGGTTTATTGAAGAAAATCATTTTAAATCGAGAATCATTGCTTAGCAGTTAATTTTCATAATTCTTCACAATATTTAATTGCTAGAATATATTGCATGTTAAAGTTTTGGGCGTTTACATTTGATCAGTCATGATCGTCACTTTCGCTATGTTTATAAATTGTTAAATTATGGTATGTTCTATGCTTAGAGCAATTTACTTCAATTTCTTCTTATTAGCCTAATGTTAATTCTCAGTATAGCAATCACATTAACATATAAGTAAGATGTTGATAGAACATAAATAAAATCGATAGAAGACAAGCCAAGACAAGAGACACAAGATGTGGCGGCTACCCAGGGACAAACTACAATGTGGGGAAACCCTTTGATCAATTCTTCTATATTCTTCAATAATTCAGCAGAGAGAGAGAGACAGTACAATATCACAAATCTGTGATTTTATATCAGCAGCAATACAACACTAACCAGCGAATTCAAAGCTAGTCAAACAACTCCCAATTTGACCTCAAGTCAACCTTGAAGAACTCGGTCTTCAACAGCAAACATAGGCAGCCCAAAATAGCCCTTGGTTAATAGTGAAACAGCAGTCAACAAAAACACAGCCTGCAGTCAGCCCTAACCAGTCAACACAGGTTAACGTTGGGTCAGCATTGGTCAACGTATCACCCAAAACAAAAATGCGCAGTCCAAATCTGGTCAATGCAGGATCAACGCACTACCCAACATCTCGATCAACGATCAACAGCCCTGCACCTCGGCCAGCGCAGTCAACGCAACCCTAAAACAAAAATTCGTCCTCCTCGCACGTGTGAGAGATCAGCTTCTCCTGCGCTTGCCCAATCAAATTAGGAGAGAGAAGATGATAAGATGAGTGATGGTGAAATGAGGCACAATGTCTCCTTCCTTTATATGCAACGTTGAGGTTTAGCTGGGGGTGTGCCACACACTTTAACTTGTTGGCCGACCTTGACAAATTGTCAAGAAATACAAATAAATTCTTATCTCCATGAATACATGTCAGAGTCGGATGATCGTTAGATCAATCCTACACCTCTCGGCGAGAAGAATCCAAGAAAAATATCACTTGTCATAAATAAGATGACCCACATGTAGTTTGGCTCTAGTTGCAAATTTTAACACTCCCTCTCAACTAGGGAAAACTCCATATGCTAATCCATCTGTCTGTCGGTACCATCTTTGCCATCAAATGCACTGCCCTACACTGCTCGGCTTTGCTCTGCTGAACTATGAAGAAGAAGAAATGATTGAGGATGTATCATACCAACCTCTACTGACCTGAAGTCAGTCCCAAATAAAAGAGAGTGCCCAATAGCGCTCCTATTGACCTAGAGTCAATCCCAATGAAGAGAGTGTGTCATACCACTCTTACTGATACCAAATCAGTTCCAAAAGAGAGTGAGTTATATCACTCTTACTGACCCGAAGTCAGTTCAAATTGATCCCAAATCAATGTCATCCTAGCATAGGGAGTACGGTAGATACACGATGCGTCCATTGGTACTACTATGGTCCCTATCCTCATTTCCCTACTCATTAGCCAGATGAGAGGTACTTCCCATGAGTCCCAGACTGCATGGGTAGGATGTCTCAGCAAGAGAAGGATGAACCACTCATCCTACCTACATGTCACCACGGGGTATCACAGGGGAAGGCTGAGCCATTCACCCTGTACACAACACACCACTAGGGGAGGGTGAATCACCCTATGGTCACTTGTCACTCCAAGAAGTACCCCAAGCCCCCCGGAGCTCCCAGAGCTCAATGTATGCATCATACAAGACCCTCATAAGAGGGTATCTCAACGACTCTTAGTCGTTCTCGGAAAGTCAAGAATTTGACCTTTCCCAAGGGCTTCGTCGGAATGTCGGCGACCTGCTCATCTATCCCAATATGATGGAGTCTTATTGCTCCTCGTTGTACCATATCCCGGATAAAGTGGTACCTAATATCGATGTGCTTGGAGTAATCATGAAATACAAGATTCTCAGATAACGAATCCCACTCTAATTGTCGCATAGGATCACGGTAGTATCCAACATATGTCCAAATAGCACACTAAAGAGCCTCGTCAACCAGACAGCCTCACAGGAGGCCATACTCGCAACAATGTACTCTACCTCAGCGGTGTTCAAAGCCACCGACTTTTGCTTGCCGCTCATCCAAGAGATCGAGGCAAAACCCAAAGAGAAATAGCACCCGGAAGTGCTCTTTCGGTCCACCACACTACTTGCCCAATCAACATTGAAATATCCATGTAGCCTCACATCTCCGGCAGTGTATCTCAACCCATGAGTGATTGTGCCTTGAAGATATCTCAAAAGATTCTTGGCACCAATCCAATGTGAGTGATGAGACTCAACCATATATTGGCTCAACGTGTTGACTGCAAAACATATATCCGGACAAGAGTTCACCAAGAACATCAATGCTCCTATCAGTTGATGATACTCAGTAGCATTTCCCAAAGCAGGGACGACAACACTACCGCATAACTTCTTGAAGTTAAGCTCCATCGGGGTAGTCACGGGCTTGCAATCCACCATACCAAATCTCTCTAATATCTTTAGCATGTATTTTCCTTGAGATAGGAAAATCTCTCCTGGATTCTGCTAGACCTCTAGCCCTAAGAAATAGTGCATCAGTCCTAGATCCTTCATCTCAAATTCGGAAGCCAACTCCCTCTTACATTTGTGAATGAGAGGGTCTGCACCTGTCAAGAAGAGATCGTCAACATACATCACCAGTATGAGAGGCTTATCATCCTCAACCTTAAAGTAAAGGTTTGGATCGGCTTCACTCCTACTGAATCCCAGCTTCATCAAGTAGCTATCGATCCTTTCATACCAAGCTTGGGGTGCTTGTTTCAACCCATAGATAGCTTTCTTCAACCTGCATACGTGAGATTCCCAATTATGAATCTCAAACCCCTCAATTTGCTCCACATAGACTTCTTCTTTAATCGAACCATGCAAGAATGCAGTCTTGACATCCATCTAATGTAGGTTCCATCCTTACGAAGCAACAAGGGCTATGATCAAGTGAATGGTGGTGTATCGAGCAATAGGTGCAAATATCTCATCATAATCTACACCTTTCTTTTGAGAGAAGCCTCGAGCAACAAAGCGAGCCTTATATTTTTTAGCACTCCCATCAGCTCCATGCTTTATTTTGTAAAGTCACTTCGAGGTGACAACTGTTTTGTCCTAGGGTCGAGGACCACATCCCAAACATCATTCTTCATGATGGACAAGTATTCCTCATTCATAGCATCCTTCCATACTTGATGCTTCACAGCTTCTTCAAACGATGAAGGCTCATTTTGAATGATGGTGCTCATAATGGTCAAGTATCCCTGATACCTGGTCGGCTTCTTACTTTCACGGAAAGTCCCTCTGGGTGTAATATGTCCTTTCGCATCATCAAGTGTCCCCCTAAGCCATGAGGGCCTTTTCCTAGAAGAGGAAGGCTCTTGCGGAGGGGGATTAATAAGATCCATAGGTTCTTCCACATCGGGCATCGTCTCATCTTCCTTCTCATCTGGCTTCTTGGTGTCAGCTTCATCTTTCCTCAGAATAGGAAGATTGTCAACCTTGCTAAGAGCCATATCTTCATCAAAGGTGACATCATGACTTATTTCGACTTCCCTTTGACCAGCCACATAGATTTTATAGCCCTTAGAAGTTTCGCTATAGCCCACGAAGATTCCCTTCTTTCTAGATGCACCCAATTTGTTTATTTTCTCTTTCAGCACATGACAATATATGGGACTTCCAAAAATTCTAAAATGAGAGACATCAAGTTTCTTTGCAGTGAACATTTCTTTGGGAATTTTGGAATCCAATGCTTGATGAGAGCATCGGTTTTGAACATATACGGCGGTATTCGCAACTTCGGCCCATAGAAACTTCGGAAGCCTTTGATCATGGAGCATGGAATGAACATCTTCCAAAATCGTACGGTTCTTCCTTTCCACCACACCATTCTGCTCAGGAGTGTATGGTGTTGTGGTCTCCCTCTTAATGCCAACTTCCTTGCAAAAGTCATGGAACTCATTGGATTCATACTTAATCCAATTATCAGTCCTTAAGATCTTGATCCTCTTTTCGATTTGATTCTCTATCAAGACTTTGAAGTGATGGAACCAGGAGAACACTTCATCCTTCTTTTTCAAGAAGTATATCCAATTCTTGCCAGAATAATCATCTGTAAAAGTGAGATAATATAAATATCCTTCCAAAGAGTTCACAAGCATCATACCAGATATGTCAAAGTGAACCAACTGCAAAATGTCGAAGGTCTTGCTATGGCTTGAGGGGAATGGTCCCCTTTTGAGTTTTCCTTCGGCACACCCCAAAGTCCCAAAGGACACTTGTACCATTAGATATCATCAGTCAACAAAAGTTTTTAAACTCTACTCCTATTTCTCATCATCTTTCTTGTACCCAAATTCCACGCCCTATGGGAAATTGTAATAAATGATACTAATAATGATGAGTTTTTAGTCTGTAATAGGCCAAAAATGTTGGAACTCGATCAACAAACGAGTACACCTTGGAGTGTTTTTTTTATCTGGTTAATTATCCCTTTTAATTTTAGAGGCAAATAATTTTCTAAGTTTTTTCATTCACTTTTTACCCCAAAGTCGGGATGACGGTTTGAAGGTTGAGCCCCTAACACATCTTAGTGTCTAAAGTTGATGTATATCACCATACTAGATCACACAAAAAATTTCGTGGAATTTGGTTAGGTTTAGGTAGTCATTTTTTAATTTTTTCGATTTTCCGCACTACGAAAATTGCAATAAAAATTGTATTTGTAATGTAATAAATGATGTCTAGAGAAGTTGTATGGAGTATAAGTAATAAAATTTGCACCTCACCCTCAAATTTCTACTATGACACACTTTGAGGGGTTAAAAATGTGTTTTGAACCCTCGAAACCCACTCTTCCGAAGTTTAGTGGGAAATTTGACAATTAATTAAGCCAAAAATTAAATAAATAGAGAAAAATAAATATCCACACATGCTAAATGTTGTGGAAATGAAGCGGAAAATTATGGAAGAGTTAAAGTGAAGTCCCAAGGTGATGTGGACTCCTAAAATCAAGAAAAGGACATGTGCTCAAATAAAATCGAATTTCTAGCATTAAATGAGAAAGTTGCTTACTTGGAAATTGGAATTTGTGAAGTTAATGCACATTTGGGAGAATTTGAGAGTATATTTGGTGGATATTTTTGTGGAATTTGTCCCCACATGGGTTACCACCCATTTACACTTGTCATTTCATCATAAAATTCGAATTCGGCACGTAAGGGAAGAAAAAAATGATGTCCACTTGCCATAAATCGATTTTTACACTTGGCATTGGAGCTGCATTCAACAAATTCAAATTTCTCTTTGGGATTTTCACCAAATGCCACTTTTTAATCACACTACATTGGGATTTTCTCCCAGCTCTCTATAAAATAGAGCCATGAACTCTCATATTATATCGATTGTCTACTAGCTCTTGTGCTTGCGGAAGCGCTGCTACTTTGTACACTTTTCAAGAATATGAATAAAAAGACTTTGGGAGTCTATTCATGGGTGTTCTTCCTTTGGAGCATGGTGCATTGTGAGTTATTGGTATAATCTTTCTATCTTTGAATTATTTCATTTTCCATATATTCTTGTAAACTTGCTAGTGCAAATCTATCTTGTGTTAGCATTTGATTTGAAAGTAAGCTCTAAAGTTTGAAAGTTCTAGTTTATTTTCAAATGAATTACTAGAAGTTTCAATTCATTGTTTATTTATCCAAATCTATATGGACGAATATTTGATTTGAGTATTGTAAAAGAATTTTTGTTGGATCAAGCGTGAGGGGAAGTCTTTGGGAGACCAACCCACTCTTGGAGCACCACTCAAAGGAACCCTCATTTGTAATTTGGATTCACTTAGTTTATCGTACGAAAAGTGTCTTGCAAAGATTCATTTGGACATAGCTTGTATACAAGCAATTGTTTTATTTTAAATCTTTGACATAATGCTTCATTGATTCATATTAGCTATTTGAGAGTTTTTCTAAACTAAACTAAGTGATGGGGTTCACTCCCATCACTTGATTGGGTTTCTTGTATATTTTTTGTATTTCTATTTAATTTGTTTTCATATTCTCTCTACAATAATTTGTTTCTTGATCTTGCAACCCATAGGTAGAGTGTTGGTTGTCAGGCCAGGGTAACTCCATAATTAATGAGCGAGAGAAAACTGATGATTTTATTCATTAGGTAATCTACATTTATATATACAAATAAAACGGATCAGTTCATCTTCTGGATGACTGTCCAATTCACCCATCCGTTTCGGATTAGGTGTCAACATTCCCCCCCTTAATCTGAAGGGATGTTGGTGAGTCCAAGCATCGTTCTGAATCTTTCAAGCTTTTCTCTTCCAAGCGCTTTGGTGAAGATGTCTGCAACTTGCTCATTTTTGGAACAATGGCGGAGATGGATTGTTTTGGCCTCAACATGATGTCGGATCAAATGATATTTAGTATTGATATGCTTTGTACGATCATGAAACTTTGGGTTCTTGGCCAACTTTATTATAGAGGTGTTGTCAATCATGAGTGGAGTTGATTGTACTTGTTTCACCTGCAAATCTTCAAGAATTTTTCTAATCCACACAATTTCTTTTGTTGCTTCAGCTGCTGCCACGTATTCTGCTTCTGTTGTGGAATCTGCTGGAACTGATTGTTTGCGTGATCTCCAAGGGACAGCTCTTGATCCAAGACTCATAGCATATCCTGAAGTAGATACTCCAGTTTCTTTGTCTCCATCGAAGTCTAAATCAGAGTATCCAATCAAGCTGAAGTTGTCTACCTGTGTATACTTGATTCGAAGGTCTTGAGTTCCCTTCAAGTACCTTAGAACTCTTTTTGCAGCAGACCAATGTCCCTCACAAGGCTTTTGCATAAACCTGGAGAGGATTCCAACAGCAAATGAAATGTCTGGTCTGGTAGTAGTGAGATAGATGAGACTTCCTATAAGCTGTCTGTACTTTGTTGCATCCTCAAATTCCTTTCCTTCAATAGATGTAAGCCTCACGTTTTGTTCCATTAGACTAGAAAGAGGATTGCATTCTGTCATGCCAAATCTGTTTAACAAATCTCCAATGTATTTCTTTTGAGAAAGAAATATGGATTTTGAATGTTGGGTTACTTCAATGCCAAGATAGTAATGAACATAGCCCAAATCAGTCATTTCAAAGATTTTTCCTAATTCTTTCTTTATGGATGCAATATAACTTTCATTGTTCCTTGTCATTAAAAGATCATCTACATATACCACAAGATATACAACTGTTTTGCCAACTTTCTTGACAAATAAAGTTGCATCATCAAGATCAAAATGATTGAAGTTGAATTTCAGAAGATGCTCAGTTAGTTTTTCGTACCAGGCTCACGGTGCTTGTTTGAGGCCATACAAGGACTTCACAAGTTTGCATACTTTATGTTCATGTCCTTTCACAGCAAATCCTTCAGGCTGGGACATAAAAACATTTTCTTTTAGATCCCCATTCAAGAAGGCAGTTTTTACATCCATTTGATGGACTTTCCAACCGTTCTGAGCTGCTAGTGCAAAGAGTGTCCGAATGGTGGCCCATTTTTCTGTGGGGGCAAAAGTTTCCTCATAATCGACCCCTTCCTTCTGTGCAAAACCTTTTTCCACAAGCCTAGCTTTGTGCTTGTCAAGTGAGCCATCATCTTTGTACTTGTTCTTGTAGACCCACTTGTAGCTAATTGGTTTGGTTCCAAATGGAGGATCAACTAGCTTCCAAGTGTCGTTCTTTATGAGGGCATCATACTCCTTTTGCATTGCTTCTTTCCATTCATCATGACAAGCAACTTCTTTAAAGGAAGTTGGTTCAAAATCTGTAGACAAGTTCAATTCACAATCATAAGAAACATCCATATCAACAGGTGAATTAAAGTCATCTACATCACCTCCATTTTTTCGGTTTGAATTTCTGGTTCCTGTTTTTCCAATTTCATCAGGTTGAACACTTTCAAGTGTCTTCGTCAGCCACTTTGGGGGACCTTTCTGAGATGGTCCAGGCTGCTCTGTTGATTGAGTTGGGAGTGAATCAAGATTGAGTCTCCCAATTCTATCAATTACATCACTTAAAGCATCATCCGTTGTTGGAGTTTTAGACGAGGGAGAATCTTCTTCAGAAGAAGATTCCACATGTTGATCTAGTATAGGAATCCCCCCTTCAAGATGTGGAATCTGATTTTCAAATTCTTGAAATGATTTCATTTTTGCGAATCTATCCAAGCGATCAAGTTGCCGCTCAACAACATTTTCAGATTTGGATGATTCAAGAAAAATTACATCTCTAGATATAACAAACTTTTTATTTTCTTCATCATAGAGGCGGTATGCTTTGGAGGTTTTTGAATACCCCAGGAAGATACACTTACGACTTCTAGCACCAAGTTTGTTTCTATGTACCTTTGGTATCAAAGCATAACAGGTGGAACCAAAAATCCTGAGATGTTTGACCGAAGGAACATGTCCATACCACAATTCATAAGGAGTCTTGTTTCTTATAGCACTAGATGGACATCTATTCTTTATATATGCAGCACATAGAACAGCATCAGCCAAAAACATTATGTTTACATTTTTGAAAAAAAGCATGGA
>APFE031358467.1:139706-162399 GCA_000404065.3 Pinus taeda
ATCAACATTGTCAGTGAAATCTTCAAAAAAATATTTTCTATGAGTCATGTGACAGGTTGCTCCTAAATCAAGCAGCCAATCATTTTTCCAGAAAGCAAGTGAAGTGTTAAACAAATCTTCATTTACTCCAATGTTACATTGTGCCTCAATATAGTGAGCGGATTCAGGTGCTTTACCTTTGTCTGTATCATCATTTTTACCTTTTTGTTGGTTTCTTCTCTGCTCAATTTTGTCCCATGGTAGCTTGCATGTAGAGGCATCATGTGATCCATTTCTTTTGCAGCGAATACAATGTAAATCTGCCTTTTCTCCTTGAGGATGTCTGCCCCCCTGCCTCTGAAGTATCTTCCTCTTCCTCTTCGTCCACCTCTTCCTCTTGTAGAATCTTGAGCAGGATATTTTTCTTTATTAGCCATGCATACAGTCTCTTTAGAAGATTCAGGGATTGTCTTCTTCCCAAAGGCTTTTTCCCTTTCAGCAAACTTTTTCACAAGAGATTCAAAGGTTATATCCTTAAGATTTCCATTTGCTTGCAAAGACTCAAGATAATTGGAGTATGTAGGATATAATGCCTTGAGAAAAGCAATAAGAGATATATCTAGCTCAACTTTAGTGGAATTGATATCATGCACTATAGATTTTATTTCAGATGCAAGAGCAAGAGGGTCATTATTTTGCAGTTCAAGAGTGAAGAGTTTAATCATAAGTTGGACGACTTCAAGTGCAGAATGTGAGTCATAGAGCTCTTTCAGCTTTTGTAAAGCTTCAAAGGCAGTTTTACATGTTGTAAGGTGACGACTCACCTCCTTATTTACAGACGCTGCTATTAATGCATACGCTTTGCTGTTCTTGTTTTCCCAGAAGGCAAGCTCTTTGTCTGATGTAGGCTTTTCTGGGTCACTGTCTCCTTCTCCGACACACACTCCTTCCACAGCTCATTGAAAATGAGGGTGTGTTGTACCATCCGGGACCAGTCAGGATAGTTCTCCTTGCCAGTGAGAACTATTCCTATCATAGAGATGATTGAATGCATTTTGTAAAGGTTACTGCTGCTGATATAAAAACTTTTGCTGATATATACTTCTAATGAGAAAAATACTCTTAAAGAAACCTCTGCTGCTTTTTTTTTTTTTTAAATGATTTTGATATGGAGAATTACTGTGTATATCTCTGCTTTAAAAAATGATTTTGGTATGGAGAAAAAAAATCATTTAAAACTCTGCTTTATATCACCATATATATATATGCAAAATCATTCAAAATCAGGCCATATTCAAAATTCTCTTATCACCATATTTGTCTCTGCTTTAAATCACCATTGCTACACTTCAAAATTCTGTTACAATATATATCAGGCTACTGCACTACCATAACAAATACTTTCTCAACACAGCACTACCATAGCACTACCATAACAAATACTTTCTCAACACACAAAAGCTCAGCCTGTACGGTATTCACTAAAGCCAAACCGATCATAGTTACTTTAATTGCTTGGACGATTGAACAACTCGGACCGGACAAGTATTAATAACTACAGAGTCGCGGGCTGCTACAGCAAGAAGATCAGCGCATGACACCACTGATCTTATCCACCATTCCAAACCCTCTGACCGAATCCAGGTTAGGTTTGCTGTTTTATTTTTTATTTTTCCCGTGAAGTGGGCAGTGTCATCAAGCAGAATCAAAGCATCGCAACCCTTAACAAGGCAGTCATACCAGCAGTCATGAAAATGCAGACGAAGCAAAGAAGCAGCGAATCTTGCAAGGCCTCGGGACAGGATTTGTCATAATAGTTGGGAGTCAAACCATTAGAGCTTTGAGCAGGTCTTCGTTCCTCTTGGATTCACGTTCATTCGAACTCTACTCACGCACTTCAAAATTCTGTTACGCTCACGCAGGATCGAACAACTCAGTTTATCGAAGTTTCATAATGTTGCAGAAAGGCGAAGGGCCATGTCAGGCCAGGGGTTTCAAATGGTATGATTCTCGGTGCGTTCTCAATAAGCAAGCAAGGTGTAACAGTCATAGGTTTCCAACAGGCTATACACCGAATATCCTAATGCTGCAAACAATGGTTTCCAACAGGCTTAACGCTGCAAACAATGGTTTCCAACAGGCTATACACCTCGATATGGACAATACGGAGAGTTTGATAACGCCTTTAAAAAAAACTATTCACGCGGATCCAAAAAACAGTCATACGTTACCAATGTCAGGGGTTTGCAGGCAGCCGCAGTCTCCAGGCAGCGGCAGTCTCCAGGCAGCGCCAGGCTCCAGGTATTCCAGGGATGTCAGCTCTCAGGCAGGAGTTACTATTTCTGGGACCTGTGCTCTGATACCATGTCATCCAGAATGTTGACACCTAATCCGAAACGGATGGGTGAACTGGACAGTCATCCAGAAGATGAACTGATCCGTTTTATTTGTATATATAAATGTAGATTACCTAATGAATAAAATCATCAGTTTTCTCTCGCTCATTAATTCTGGAGTTACCCTGGCCTGACATTGGTGACAAGAGCATCAAAGAAGGATCACACAAACTCTAACACTTTTCCTTGTAGAACCTCTCTACCCTTTCAAAGTTGATATTTTTTAGGAGGTCGTGGATAAAGAGGAGGGTTGCTACTTGGCAAGGCCATGGGCTTTTGAGGAGGATTGACTCCTTGCTTTGTGCAACATTTCATTCACCTTTGGAGGCCAAGCCTTGGGACACCAAGAGACACTTAACTTCTTCAATCTTGAAAGTTTTCTCATTATACTTACTTCATTTTCTGAATTTGAGTTTCAAGAAGGAAATCTAGAGCTTAAGAAGTATCATTAATTGTAAAGACTCCTCTTGAAGATTTACTTGAGACCTCTTCAAGGTTTCTCATCTTGTAACATCTAATAAAAGCTTAGTTTTTTTGTGAGAGCTTGGGTTTTCACCCAAGGCATCATTTTCCCCTTTTTTGTAAAAGGAGGAACATGTGGGTGGTTTGATTTTGAGTTTTTTTATAAGTTTTTCATCTTGCATGCCTTCAAATTAACACAACATCACCTTCACAAGCTAATTTTCTGAATTTGTTTTTTGTAACTTATTTTCATGCTTTGCCATTTCAAGTTTACCTTTCAAGTACAATTCTAAATCTTACTTTTGGAAGCAATTTATTTTATGCAAGGCATCTAATTTCAAGTAGCAAAGTTTGACCATTTGCTTGATGTTGACCTCACAATAGGATCATTGTTTACATGCTCTTTTATTCAAGTTATTTGCTCATTTTGCAAGTACATAAATTTCAAGCTTCATTGTTTTAGGTCGTTATTTGTTTATCATTTGTCAAAACAATTATTTTGAGCAACTTACAATCTTATATGTTCATGAAGCTTATGTATCTTGCATTATCTTGAGCAAACTATCCAAGTTTTTTTTTTTAAGCACCTTTCCATTTTTTTAAAGCAAAGAATTTAGCAATCTTATTTAATTCATGTGCAAGCTAATTTCCTTTTCCAATTGAGTTTACATTTTGCAATTTACTTTGAGCACTATTTTCATTATATTGAATGCATTGCAAATCTCTATTTGGAAAACTTATTTGCATACCATATTAGGAATTTTGGTATAGTTGCATCAACACTAAAATTAACCTCCAAGCATAAGCTTAGTTGATAGAAAGTATAGGGAAAAAGGCTTTCTTGGAAAATTCTTCCATCTGGCACGAAGTAAAATAAAAGCCTGTGACCTTGCAATTATGAAGGTGACTTGTCCCCTTGTAGGAATGAAGGCACATGCTGGCTCGAAAAACTCAGGGGACGGGTATTGTTAATGACACCTTCGTGCCCTCGCCCCCTCTTTCTTACAGTCATCCCAATTTTTACCCCTTGGTAAGAGCTCAAGAGGAGGACTTCTCACTTAGATTAGGCATTTTAGATTAAAAATAACCAAGACTAATTGCATTTAAATCTAGCATAGGTACATCTCATGCTAATACATCTTGTGATTTCACTTGCAATTGTCCATTTTACTTGTCATTGTTGAATATGTTATGTTGGCAAGCATTGTTGCATTTTCCTTTTGCAAGTAGAGCACTAGTTGCTTTTCTTTTTGCAAGATATCTCTATATGCTTTGATTTAGACTTTGATTATATTTAGAAAGCATTTTATATCTTATTTCAATGATTGTGTTAACATCTTTGTTTCCATTTCAGAATTGCTTTGCTTTCATTATTGGAAGCATTCTACTTTTGTTTTTGAGCAAATGTATCTTTCATTCCTGTTGAGCAATTTATCTTAAAGCACTGGTTTTATGGTTTTATTATGTTAATAATTTTTATTGCTCATATCATATTTTGCTCATAATTAAAAGTAATCTACTTTCACTTTAACACCTCTCCTAGAACCTCACATTTCTTTAACTTAGTTTTCCATTTAGGGACCACCCCCCATAGCTAACCTAAGAGATAGCTTAAACGAAGAGAGAAGGGATTTAGTGTGACAACCCCTTTTCTTAGATCCCTGCCACCAACCCACCTTGTGGGTTTGAAGGCGTTTTCCCACCGACTTGTAAGTAGGTGTAAGCGACAAGAGTAACATTTTTGGCGTCGTTGTTGGGGACAAGTCTTCTTATACCTGGAAAATACGACTAACTTTTGGTTTTTGCATGTTGGATTTTAGAGTTAGATTCATGTTCAAGTGGCGACTCCACCTATGACATTTTCTGCAAGGATTTCTACTTAAAGCTTACTTCTTGTAGATTTCTTGTTAATCTTGGACAAGAGCCTCTCTCCGGTATCCATTTACTCTTTTCAGGGTCAAGTGAGCATGACATCATGAATGATTTGTTCGCTCCTCGTGATTTTACAAACATTTCAAGCTATCTGAACTTCATTCTAGATGAAGCCATTGAGGCTATTAAAGAGTAGCCTATTTTCTAGGTAACAATGCCATCAGCACTGAAACTCACCTTAGGAATTTCCACCTTTGTGTGAGCAAATGGTGCCATGATATTAACTGTGAGGACGTTAAAATGAGACTTTTCATCTTTTCATTAGATGGAGATGCTATGGATTGGTTCATAGACTTACCTGCTAACAGTTTCGATTCTCTAGAATCAATCATTGATGCCTTTGAAGAAAAATAAGGGGATGAGAGAAAGATCAAAGCGAAAAATAATGAGAATAATAAGGATCTCATCAAGGAGTTGACTCGAATGATTAAAGATATGAAACTCAACCAAGCTCAACTCATTAAGACCATGGAGGTAAATCATGCACAAACCATAAAGACCATGGAAGTCAATCACTCTAATCAGATAACCTCTATTCAAAACAAATTGCTCGCCATGGAAGGAAAAACAAGTGCAATTAATCAACACCATGGAAACAGATCATGTCAAGGAAATATGTGATACGAAGGCTAATTAGGTCACTTTTCAGAATAGGTTGGAGGAAATGGAAAGATCACAGATACAAAAATTCCAACTTAGGTCAAGTGACAAATGGGAAAAGAATAAAGAAACAGATCATAAGCTTCCTGACCCACTGAAGAAATCTTCATCTCATTATGCGGAGGCCATTTATTCCATTGAAAAATGGCTAATTGATGGAGACTTGGATAGCAAGGAAACTGAGGGGAATCAGGTTTATACTTATGAGATTGATCCATCACCCATGTCAGAGCAGAAGCAAAAGGGACAAAGGCAGGTCAAAGAAGTCTTAGATACTTAGAATTTTCCCTAAGAGCATCTTCACAATCGAGCAGAAAGGTCTACTTTGATCATCTCAACATCAACATCACAATCTATTAATAAGAAAAGAAAAAAGCAGAAAGGATTTGTTAATTCTGATGGCCATGCACAACACAATGTTGGGATTGATCAAACTCCTTAGATATTTAGAATTGGACATGGCACATCAGAAAAGCAGCCCATGGATCTGTTTGAAAGTAAGCATGTTCTCAACATGAACTTCATTGAAGACATTTGACACCATGGGCCATCTTTTTGTATCATATTTCTAACCTTATCCCTTGTAATTTTTGTTTAATTAGTTTTATTTCATGAATAAATTGTCATTTATGCTCTTAGAGTAAATTTTCCTTTCTTCATTTATGTACTTGATTTCTGTTGACCACTACATGTCAACGACCCATACCAGTACACCCTCTTTTTTCGCAAAAGGGATAACGACTGATCGATGTGCCCGTGTTGTCCAGCTATCATCATCAGCATAATTATCATGTTATAATGTAAACCTATTTTACATGTATATGATGTAAATAATCTCAGCAAAACCATGTCATGTATGTAACAACCTAGGTAAACCTACCTTTTTAGTGATGATCTCCATTTTAGGAGGTTTTTCGTCTCAGTGATTCATTCTCGGATGGTTGGCAGAGTTTTTCCCTCCAATCTGACCCCAAAGCTGGAATGGATTTTGTCGCTAGGATCTTAGGCGAGTCCTAGAGTTCTAGATCGAGTCTATATAAAAGTGATTTGGGAATAATCCTAACTATTTGATTAGGTTATTTGATTACAAATTGCTTGGCCTGCTGGATTGTATTTGTGTCGCAGAAATGGGTGGTCAGTGAAGGTCTATTACAAATGGGTTTTCCCCCTTATGATGTAAAAAATATGCAAATCATGATGTAAAGTGTCTTGAGGATTGGATAAATAATTTATCCTCTCATAAGTTAATTAATTAAATTTTTTGACCAAAAATTAATTTAAATCCTAAGCCAGAAATTTAATTAATTATCGGTCCTAGGTGAATTTAAATTCTCCAAAGGCAAAATTTGTTGGTTCTAAAAAAATAAATTTTAAAAGGTCCCAGGACTAAGGTAAATTAATTATTTTGATAAATTCTAAACCTTTGATCCCTGGGGGGTTAAGTCAAAGTCAAAATTTTGGGGAAATTAACTCAAAATTTTAATTTTTGAGTTAATTAAAATGCATTTAATTGAAAAATTCGAATTTCTTTAAAAATTAAATATTTCGATGGAAGAGATTAAAAGTAATTTTAATCTTCATCAACAGTTGAAATTGCTTTGACGATGATCACTCGAACTAGTCATTGGAGGATTTATCTTTAAATAGGAATTCATTTGTCAGTTGATCCATCCGATCTCCGAGTCATGTGCTTAGCAAGAAGCTCTTGTGTAATCTTTTTTCTGGATAATAAAGAAAGACTTTGGGGTTAATTTCTGTTGGTGTTACTCTTCATGGAAATACTGTAAGATGTGTTGTTTTCATGCATAATTTTTTCTAAAGCCATTGATGATAGCTTCTGAAGAGTGATTTGAGTACATAGTATCTTGCTCAGTCGCTGGGGTTTGAATAATAATCTAAATTTTGAACGTAGTAGCAAGTATCTCTATTTGTCTGAATTTTATTATTATTTTCTCGCTCTATTTTGATGGCTGGATTGAGTTTCGCAGGGAAATTTTGATTGTAGATCTTCGGGCATTAGGGGAAGTTTTCAGTTGGACCAGCTAACTCCCAATCTGTGTTTCCTAAAGAGCCCATGTAAATTAGCTCTAGGCTTATCATAAGGTTTTGTTGGTGATACACAAAGGGTTTCGAGTGACCAGCTTTAAAATTTAAAAATCTTTTAACTTATGTGCAGCATAATGATAGATATGGGCCATGGCTACTTAGAGCCTTCAACTTGTAATTATTGTATTTTAACTAGGTTTTGGGATTTTTAATTTTATCATTGTATATATCGTTTGGGTGTTTTGTTCTCGTTTTGGCAGGTGCAAATCTAAAGGAGAATTCTTGTTTTAAGAGAGATCTAGGCCCTGGAGGGTAAGATCTAGCCTCAATATCATTTTGGAGGGGCATTATTTTTTACAGTTCGAGGGTTCGAAAATTTTAAATCTGGACATTTCTATAAAGGTTTCAAGGAAATCTAAAGCAGAAGTATATTAGTTTAACTTTCTAGAAATTGTTTAAGGGTTTTTTGGGCTACCATGTTTTTCAGTTCGCTGCCTTGAAGCTCCTCAAAAATCACAACTCCTATTTCTTGTGTTTTTTCCATTTGGCTGTTGCATTTTACCTTCTAAAACAATATTTTTTTTTGTTGCCCGAGTTTCCTTGTAGCTCCCTCCAACCGCAGTCTTCACCCCTATCCTCATCCTTGCACCCTCAAACTTTTCCGCTCACAGTTCCTCTCAACCCGTGGCTCCATTTGCTGCAGAAAACCCCTTTCTCTAACGCCTAAACCCTTCATTATCCGAGATCCCTGCTCTTTTTCATTTCCTCCAAACCTGTGCTTGGATCCATCTCTTCCTCCAACATTGGCCATCCGCGGATCCCTTCAAATACTGCTACTACCTGTTACCTTAGAATCTCCCTGATCTCCTCTACTGCCAAGCCCCTCGTTGATGCTGTCGGTTTCCCTCTCCCTGTGTCTAAACCCTTCTTCCGTGGCTCCCTCTCCTCCTCGACCTACAAACCTGTTGCAGCTTCGTCGAGGCTCCCTCCCTCACTCTCTTTTGTGTATTCCTTAACCTGTGGCCATCACCTGCGTGCATATCTTCCCTCTGCGTAGACTTTTCCTCTCCTTCCACCATCAATCCCAGCTTCTGCCATCCCTTCGCTGCCTAATGTCCTCGTCCCTTCCAACTCACAGTCACATTCCTCTCCATTGCCTTGTTCCCTCTCGTCCGTTGAACTCTTATCTCTGCCACCATCCAAACCTGCGAACAAACACTCAAAATTTCGACTTTTTTTTTAAATTCATTTGTGTTATGTTTATGCAGTTAGGGTTTTAGGTTTTTTCCTTTTAATTTTTTTATTTGATTTTTTTTAACTTTGGTTGGACTTAGATTTATTTTAAATTCAATTTTTTGGTTTCTCCATTTCCTTTTTTTTATTTTCTTGTTTTGATTTTGTTCTTTTGTTTAAAAAAAAAAAAATTATGACTTTAGTTTTGTTTTGGTTTTTCTACTTTTTATTTTAATTTTGTTTTCCAAACAAAATAATTAAAAAAAAATATTTAAAACAAAAAAAAATAATAATATAATAAATAATAAATTGTGACTTTGAAATTGCGTGTGAATTAAATCAAAGGACTTATGCGTTCACATTTAAAAAATGAAATTTTTATGTGGCCTATGGCCCACTAAAAATCTTTAATTCAATAAAGTCCTTTTGATTTATTTTTTTGTCACATTAAAAAATTTTGCCACATTAATCTTTGATAATTAAATTCAAATTTAAAGTTCCTTAGTGTCTTTGGTGTTAAGTGTAAAATTTTAATGGTAGTGATTTCTCCATTGTCAAGTGCAATTAATGTTTTAAAAATCATATTGACTTTAGGAGAAAGATAAATTCTTCTAAGATCTGGGATTTAATTGCTAGAAACTCTTGCATGATAAAGTTTTGGGCGTTGACATTTAACTGTTCATGATCGCCGTTTTGCCACATTTATAAATTTCTCGGGATAACTTGTTTCTGTTTAGGCTATGGTTAATTGAATACAAAGGCACTGGTCTAAAATCATTTCTTTCTTGTGATTGTGTTTTACTTGTATTAATTGTTTAATCTATCCATCTCAGTTAACCAAGACTTGTTTACACTCATCAAGTTGTTCATTCTTAAGTCTCCTAAAACCTATGTTCTACAGGCTATCCTCATTCATTTACCCCTAGGGACTACTCCCCTTAACTTGTCTAAGAGAGAGCCTAAACGAAGTGAGTAAGGATTAGAGTGACAGCCCTTACTCCGAGCATTGTCGCGATGCCTAGACACTTTGTGCGGCAACATTTTTTGGCACCATTGCCGGGAACAGAGTTTCTCTGTCCTTGGTCCTCTCAATCTCTTCTCATCATTTGATCCTTTCATCTTCACCCACTCGTCTTCATCTCGTTTTCTCTGTCTAGGTTAGATTTTTGTCCGAGTGGCGACTCTACTTCATCTTCTACAAGGGCGTGTACTAAGAGGAACCCAAGCAGCTTGGCTGTTCCTATTATGGATCCTGAAAGGGCTCTTAGAGCTAGATTACACAAGCTCTCCTCTCGTACACTCCCTAACAATCTTGGCCAGGAAGCTCTCTGCAACATCCATTCGCTCTCCTTGAATCCTCTCGTTCCAGACATCATGGATATCTATGAGCCTCTTAATTTTGCTAACATCCAGGGTTATCCCCATAACACTCCTAATAATGGTCTAAACAAGTTACCCGCTTTCCAAGGAAATAATGCAATCACTGTTAAAAGTCATTTATACACTTTTCAGACTTGGTGGGCTAAATTCGCTCATGCTCATAAATATGAGGATGTGCAAATGAAATGCTTTGTCTTGACCCTTGAGCGGGATGCTATGGATTGGTTTAGGGATAGGCCCGATCATTGCATTTATTCATTTAATTCGCTCCTTAATGCTTTTAGAGACAAATTTGGTGATAAGAAAGAAGATCGATTTCTAGCAAAAGCCATTAGCATCATTAAAAAGAAAGAAAATGAGACGTGAAGAATTTAGTAAAAGGTTTAATGGTATGCTTAAAGCAATATCGCTGATTACAAACCAGCTGAGAAAATGCTTCTAGATTATTATCTCGATGCTTTCAATCCCAACACTTTTTATGAGCTAAGAAGGACCAAGCCTGGTGACTACAAGGCTTGTCAAATCACAACTAAAGAGCTGGAAAAAGATAAGGCTTCTGGCAAATCTGAAATTCTTGGGTTTGATAGATCTGTTGTTAAATTAAAAAAAACTGAAGGAAAAGCAAAGGAATTTGAAGAAGAACCTATGCAAAAATTGCTTAAGAAGTTAGAAAATATGGAGTTAAATCAAGCTAGGATGATTGTTGATCACGCCAAGGAGATAACTACATTATAGTCTAGGTTGATTCAAATGGAAAGAGCTCAAATGCAAAATCATCAACCTAAGGGTCAGAATAATAATAATAATAATAATAATAATCGAAATAAGTGGCAGAAGAAGGTCAAACCAGTGAACAGAGGCCTCCCAATCCTCTCGAAACTAATAAACTTGTGGAGGATATCCCGCCTTACTGTAGGCCCTGTGACAAGTTTCATGAAGAAGCTACTTGTCCTGTTATCAAGAGAATCATGCATCATGGGATGATTGGGACAAACAATCAGATAAACATGGTTGGTAAAGAATATCATCTACCGCAAGAAAATTGGGAAGAGGTCAAGGGAAATAGTCAACCCGTCAAACCTTTCACATCTTCATATAGCATTAATAATTTTGGTCCAGAAACTAATGTTTTGGTTAAACTTTTTAGTGAGGAGCCTCCTCCTAAGCGAGTTCTTGAAATTGCTAAGGACAAGGAGCTAACCTATCAAAGAAGTCAAAATGATAATCAAGTTAACTCTCAAAGTCTTAACCTTGGATCAGCTTCTGGGATGAATATTGATTTAGGAGGTTGGTTTAATAACTCTAAAGTTTTGGTTCCTATCACCGAAATAGTGAAGATCCCCTCCCAAAAGGCCAAGTTACTAAGTGTTATTGGCAGTACCCACATGAATGTAACTCACGAGGAAACTCATGATGCTCCTGTGTATTTGCAAAGTATGGAATCCGATAACAAAGGGCATTCTCCTTTTTTCATGAGTCATGACTTTGCTTGTTAATAATTATTCGATTATACAACTACATGCTTGACTGTGGTGCTTCCTCTTGTGTGATGACTAAGAGAGTCATGGAACAACTGTTAAAATCGGCAACTAGGGCCAAACTCCATGTGGGTCATCTTATTTATGGCCGCTGATAATTTTCTTGGATCCCTCTCATTGAGAGGTGTAGGATTGATCTAAAGATCATCCAATTCCGATATGTATTCATAAATATATGAATTTATTTGTGTTATAGGACAATTCGTCAAGGTCGATGTAATGACCCACCTATAGCTATAAATAAAATACAAGTATTAGCATACATACGAGGCCTCCATACAATAGCTACGTATGCATGGACCTATATGTAACGCACTATATATATAACAAACCCTCAAACGAACAGAAAATGTTAGTTTTAACGTTTAAAATTTTAATTTGTAAATTAAAATTTATGAAATTAAATAAAATTAATTAAATTGAAATTATAAATTAAATAAATTAAATTAAATCATTAAAATAAATAAATAAACTTATTAAAACAAATTTAGATATTCGAATAAAAATCACCAAATCATATCAGATTTTGTTTATAAAATAAACACATATCCAAATTAAGACACGGAGATGGAGAAAGTCGACGAACAGAGACTTATAAGAAGGAAGGAGCGGTTGGAAAAAAAGGGGGAAGGAGGAGAGGGAGGAGGAAAATTAGTAACACAGAGTTTTTCAACGAAAAAGACTGAGCCTTGTTTGTTCTGAAGTTTTTGGGCACGGGGGAACAGATTGCAACAATTGAGAAGCAATCTAGACTAAATACCTAGGTTGTACTTAGTTTGGCTGGGAGGTTATGGTCATTTGGTAACGGGAGCGAAAGCTAGAAAAATTCTGAAGTCTCTTCATCCACAGGAAACCAGGTTGGTACTTCTCATCAAATCAATCAATTTGATATATGAAAATTTGTTAAATTTTAAAGCAAGTTCATGAAGATTTTATATTCTGTTCAGAGTAAATAGTTGTTTAAATTAGTTACAGTCTTTACAATCGGCCAGTAACCTAATCACCCCCACATATGCTCAATGTTTTAGTATAAAAAGAGATGACTTGAGAGTCATTTCACACACACTTCACTCTTGATTTCTCTCCACTCGCTTTGGGTTTTAGTGGAAGAGAAATCTAGGAGAGGAAGCCCTAACGCAGAAGGTAAGGAGCCCTAGCATGAGACCTTGACGCAGTCAAAAGAGAAGCATCTACGCTGCCCTAATGGAGATCAAATCACAACCATGGAACGGACCTCTACGTTGCCATAATGGAGATCAAATCACAGTTATGGTAAGAAACTATAGGAGCCCTTACCACTAACGCAATCATGGAAGAAGTTTTAACACAACTATGGAGGAGGCCTTTACAAGATGGAGATATGACATGGTGAAGGAGACCTACATGCTGCCTCATACGCAGGTCTATCCTGCCCTAGCTGCAGGCCTATGATGCCCTAGCCGTAGGCCAGTTCAAGTGACCAGATTGTTGAAGGAGGGCCGAGGAATTCTACTACAGGAGGCCAAGTTCTAGGGCGAAGAGGGCAAGTTGCTAGGTCGAGTAAAGGAGGAACAAAACGCTAGTTGTTTGGGCACATTTGGAGGAGGCCAAAATCTACAGCAAAATGTTGCTAGGCCGCAAGCCATAGCAAACAGTTGGAGGTAGTCTAGGGTTGTGTTGAGGTGGACAAAACCTTTAGGGGGCAGCAATAGCAAGTATGGTGCAGCAAGCACATGCAGCAATGTGGCAACATGGTGCAACATGCCACATGGGACAGCGATGGCAAGCATGGTGCAGCAAGCATATTGGGACAGCAATATGGCAACATGGTACAACATGCCACATGGGACAACAGTGGCAAGCATGGCGTAGCAAGCACATGCAGCAATGTGGCAGCATGGTGCAACATGCCACATGGGACAGCAGTGGCAAGCATGGTGCAACAAGCACATGCAGCAGTGTGGCAACATGGTGCGACAAGCACATAGGGACAGCATTATGGCAACATGGTACAGCATGCCACATGGGACAGCAGTGGCAAGCATGGTGCAACAAGCACATGCAGCAGTGTGGCAGCATGGTGCAGCGAGCACATTGGGACAGCAGTATGCCAACATGGTACAGCATGCCACATGGGACAGCAATGGCAAGCATGGTGCAGCAAGCACATGCAACAGTGTGGAACCATGGTGCAGCATGCCACATGGGACAACAGTGGCAAGCATGGTGCAGCAATGGCACATGGGACAGTAGTGGCAAGCATGGTGCAACAATGGCACATGGGATAGCAGTGTGGCAACATGGTGCGGCAATGGCACATGGGATAGCAATGGTACATGATGTAGTGCAGTGATGGTTACAGTCATGATTAGTGAAGCATGATGAGATACAGCATAGTGATGATGGGTGCAGCACGGTGCAGCACAATGAGGTGCAGCATGATGATGATGAGCAGCACAATGATAGGTGCAGCAAGGAGATGAAGTCACCTTGGAGAATCAGTTGAAGCAGCATGTCTTCAACTAAGTTCAGCTACCTCATGTATCATCTTCTTAGAGATTATCTATGTTCTTATTTAGATAAGTCAAAGTATTGACTTCTGTTGTATATATACTATCTCTCTCTCTGCTGAACTATTGAAGAACATATAAGAAGAATTGATCAAGGGTTTCCCCACATTGGGTTTGTCCCTGGCTAGCGCCACATCTTGTGTCCTCTTGTCTTGGCTTGCCTTCTGTGATTTATGTTTATGTTCTATCTGCAATTTACTATTATGTTGATGTGATTGCTAATCTGGAAAAGACATTGAGCTAACTGTGAAAATTGAAATAAATTGCTCTAAGCATAGAACATACCTAGATTTAACAACAACTTAACTTGAGGATATCTAGGCCTTACTATAACATATGTGCCATGGATTCGAAGAAAATTGAAGTTCATGGGTTAATTAAGGACTTACAAGTCCATCTGTCTGTGTACCCTGATATCATGATTGTCATGGACATAGTTGTGGTTGATGTGCCTGGCAGCCTGATGCTTGGGGTATGCTTTTGTCTAGGAAATGAGCCTCCAATTTAGGAGGAAGCATACAAATGAACTGGTCATATGCTACGATTCCTTCCCCTAATGTTCAAGGATTTTTAAATTAAATAGAGAGTCCGAAAGGAGATTCCATGTCGAAGATCTTAAAATTCCCCATAATGAGATAATATACAAACGACCAAACCCTAGGAATCATGTTATTTTATCTAATTCAATCATTCCTGTAGAGGTCAAGGTTGATAAAAAAGAGGGTGACTTAAAAAATAAAGTTTGGTATATGTACTTTGATGGTGCAGCATCTAGGCATGGTAAAGGTGCGGGAATTGTCTTGAAATCTCCCCTTGGTCATATTTTAAAATTTGCCTATCGATTAGAATTTGAAGCAGCCAACAAATATGGTTGAATATGAAGCCTTGTTGTTGGGTATTGAAATGGAAAAAACTTTGAAACTTAAATTGCTGAGTATCAAGGGTGATTCGGATTTAGTTATCATGCAAATAAAAAATAAACTTACATGTAAAAATCAAAGGTTAAGAAATTATAGAAATGTTGTGTGGGATACCATGGAGTATTTTGATGCCATCAATCTTGAAGCTATCCCAAAAGAGCATAATTGCTTAGCTGATGAGTTAGTTGTTGTTGCTTCTACCATGCAATTGTCTGATAAATTAATTAAAGATAAAACTAAGACGCATATTATTTTTAAGCCTTCTATCCCTGACAAATTTGAACATGGGCATGAAACACATGTTATTCACTTTCTAAATAGTTTGGATAAGTTTCAGGGTTTTTAGATAAATTTTGCGGAAGATGGATCCAAACGGCTTAATTTTCAGAGAGGGAAGAGTCCTACCATATGCACAATTGAGAATGGCGCATCTGAAAAGCAACCTAGAGATTTGCCTGAACGCAGACAAATGTTCAACATGCACTACATTGAATATATCTAATGCCATGGGGCATCCTTTGTATTGTATTCTTAACCCTACACCTTTTTATTTCAGTGTTTTATTTTGTAGGTAGATTTATGTTTTTCATGTTGTTAGACTAGTTAATAAGTGAAGAACTTATATCTTTCATGTGCTTAATATTATATAATGATTTTTGGATAGACGCTACTTATGTTATCTTGTGTGTTGCATGGGTGTAGATTCTGGATTCTCACATTCCTCTGGTGCAGCAACGTGTCCCCAAGTAGAGCCAGATGTTGACCACTACGTGTCAACCACCCATAGTAGTACACCCCCTTTTTTCGCAAAAGGGATAATGTCTGAACGATGTGTCTGTGTTGTCCAGCTATCACCATCAACCTGATCATCATGTTATAATGTAAACCCATTCTGCATGTATATGATGTAAATAATCTCAGCAAAATCGTTGCATGTATGTAACGACCTAGGTAAACCTACCTTTCTAGTGACAATCTCTATTCTAGGAGGCTTTTTGGCTCACCGATTCATTCTCAGATGGTTGGCAAAGTTTTGCCCTCCAATCTTACCCCAAAGCTGGAATGGATTTGTCGCTAGGATCTTAGACGAGTCCTAGTGTTCTAGATCGAGTCTATGTAAAAGTGATTTAGGAATAATCCTAACTATTTGGTTAGGTTATTTTACTACAAATTGTTTGGTCTGCTGGATTATATTTGTGTCACAAAAATGGGTGGTCCGTGAGGGTCTATTACAAATGGGTTTTCCCCCTTGTGATGTAAAATTTATGAAAGTCATGATGTAAAGTGTTTTGAGAGTCAAAAAAATAATTTATCCCCTCATAAGTTGATTAATTCAATTTTCTGATTAAAAATTAATTTAAATCCTAAACCAAAAATTTAATTAATTCTAGGTCCTAGGTGAATTTAAATTCTCCAACCGCAAATTCATCGGTCCTAAAAAATTAAATTTTAAAAGGTCATGAGACTAGGGTAAAGTAATTATTTTGATAAATTTTAAACCTTTGATCCCTAGGGGTTAATTCAAAGTCAAAATTTTGGGGAAATTAACTCAAAAAATTAATTTTTGAGTTAATTAAAATGCATTTAATTGAAAAATTCGAATTTCCTCGAGAATAAAATATTTTGACAAATGAGATTAAAAGTAATTTTAATCTTCATCAACAATTGAGATTTCTTTGACGAAGATTACTCAAACTAGCCATTAGAGGATTTATTTTTGAATAGGAAGTCATTTGTTAGTTGATCCATCCGATCTTTGAGTCGTGTGCTTAGCAAGAAGCTCATGTGTAATCTTTTTTCTGGATAATAAAGAGAGACTTTAGGGTTAAATTCTGCTGGTGTTACTCTTCATGGGAATACTGTAAGATGTGTTGTTTTCATGCATAATTTTTTCTAAAGCCATTGATGATAGCTTCTAAAGAGTGATTTGAGTACAGGTATCTTGCTCAGTTGTTGGGGTTTGAATAATAATCTAAATTTTGAATGTAATAGCAGGTATCTCTATTTGTCTGAATTTTATTATTATTTTGTCGCTCTATTTTGATAGATGGATTGAGTTTTGCAGGAAAATTTCGATTGTAAATCCTCAGGCATTAGGGGAAGTTTTCAGCTGGACCAGCCAACTCCCCCCTCTATGTTTCCAGAAGAGCCCAGCTAAATTAGCTCTGGGCTTATCATAAAATTTTGTTGGTGATACACAAAGGGTTTCGAGTTAGCACCTTTAAAATTTAAAAATCTTTTAATTTATGTGCAGCGTAATGATAAATCTGGCTACTTAGAGCCTTCAACTTGTAATTATTGTATTTTAACTAGGTTTTGGGATTTTTGATTTTATCATTGTATATATCGTCTGGGTGTTTTGTTCTCGTTTTGGCAAGCGCAGATATGAAGGAGAATTCTTGTTTGAAGCCAGATCTAGGCCCTGGAGGGTAAGATCTAGCCTCAATATCATTTTGCAGAGACATTATTTTTTACAGTTCGAGGGTTTGAAAATTTTAAATCTGGACATTTTTATAAAGGTTTCAAGGAAATCTGAAGCAAGAGTATATTGGTTTAACTTTCTGGAAATTGTTTAAGGGTTTTTTGGGCTACCATGTTTTTCAGTTTGCTGCCTTGAAGCTCCTCAAAAATCACAGCTCCTCTTTCTTGTGTTTTTTCCATTTCGCTGCTACATTTTGTCTTCTTCTTAAAAAAATAAAAAAAAATTGTTGTTCGAGTTTCCTTGCAGCACCCTCCAACCACAGTCTTCATCCCTATCCTCCTTACACCCTCAAACTTTTCCGTTGAGAGTTCCTCTCAACCCACGGCTCTATTTGCTGCAGAAAACCCCTTTCTCTAACGCCAAAACCTTCTATTATCCAAGCTCCCTACTCTTTTTCGTTTCCTCCAAACCTACGCTCGGATCCCTCTCTTCCTCCAAAATTGCCCATTCGCGGATCCCTTCAAACATTGCTACTGCCTGTTACCTTCGAATCTCCCTGATCTCCTCTATTGCCAAGCCCCTTGTTGTTGTTGTCGATTTCCCTCTACCTGCGTCTAAACCCTTCTTCCATGGCTCCCTCTCCTCCTCAACCTACAAACCTGTTGCAGAGGCTCCCTCCCTCGCTCTCTTTTGCGTATCCCTCAACCCACAGCCATCCCCTGCGTGCATCTCTTCCCTCCGCATAGACTTTTCCTCTCCTGTTTCCATCAATCCTAGCTTCTGCCATCCCTTCGTTGCCTTATTTCCTCACCCCTTCCAACCCGCAGTTGCATTCCTCTTTGTTGCCTTGTTCCCTCTTGTCCGTTGAACTCCTATCTCTACCGCCATCCAAACCTGCAAACAAACACTCAACTTTTCGACTTTTTTTTTTAATTCATTTGTGTTATGTTTATGCAATTAGGCTTTTAGATTTTTTCCTTCTAATTTTTTTGTTTTATTTGATTTTTTTTTAACTTTGGTTAGACTTAGATTTATTTTAAATTTGATCTTTTGGTTTCTCCATTTCCTTTTTTTATTTTTTTGTTTTGATTTTGTTCTTTTGTTTTAAATTTTTTTTTATGACCTTAGTTTTGTTTTGGTTTTTCTTCTTTTTATTTTAATTTTGTTCTCTAAACAAAAAATAAAAATAAAAACATTCGAAAACATTTAAAAAACTAAAAATTTAAATATAAAAAAAAAAAAAAAAAAAAAAAAAAAAAAAAATGTGACTTTGAAATTACTTGTGAATTAAATCAAAGGACTTACACGTTCACATTTAAAAAATTAAATTTTTATGTCGCCTATGGCCCATTAAAAAATTTTAATTTATTAAAGTTGTTTCAATTTTTATTTTTTTTGCAGTCACACTAAAAAATTTTGCCACATTAATCTTTGATAGTTAAATTCAAATTTAAAGTTCCTTGGTGTCTTTGATGTTAAGTGTAAAATTTTAATCAGTGTTGATAATATCGGTATCGGGAAAATATCGGTGAGCATCCAGAAAATATCTTATCGGCAATATCGGCGAAAATATTGGCAAAATATTGGCAAATATCGGCAAGCATAAAAAATGCATAATATATTCATTTTTTTCATATTTTTAAACATATAAAGTAATAACAACATGAAATAAACACATTGGCACATAAATATGAAGAAAACACTGATAGATATGATGTCAAATAGAAATGATACATCAAAGGCGATACCAAATCCTGCTGATCCCTAATAATTGTCCATTCAAGGACTCGAATGTGGAGAACCAATACAAAATAACATCACATATATAAAAGTATCTCATCAACATGAGTTATATGTGGCATAACAAATAAAACTAGCAACTATCTATATGAAATCACTGCCCTCTCCCCCTTTTACGGGAAAACATGATGGGTTGTTTGCCAGGCCTGCCCCTAGTAATAGAAGGCCCTGACCCTGCCTCTGCACCTAATGTCAAATAATGAGTGCTAGGTATGGGGCTATGCTCTCCTATATCTATAGCAGATGGTGTTGATGCTGATCCTAATGCTCCCGCAGTGTCCTCCTCCTCCTGCTCCTGCTCCTCCTCTGAGTGCTGCTGCTCCTTCGACTCCAAGTCCTCTTGCTACCCCTGCTCTAATGGATCATCTGCCACTGGCTCTAACCATGAAGGTGATTCCTCCAAGATGGGCTCCTCAGACTCCACCCTCCACTGAGACAATACATCAATATTGTCTAAGGAAATGGCATCTAGATCCATTAGTGATTTTATTTGCCTCACTCGAAGTCAGATGTAATGCACATACACCAAATCGTTGAGGTGTAAGAACTCCAACTTGTAAGAGTGTCAAAAAAAGTAATGAGTCTTGACTCTTGACTCTTGAGACTTGAAGGTCATAAATTAAAAATTAAAAATTACATTAAGTGTAATTGCTCAACTGAAGGCTTGAGCTCAAAGTTATACCTGTTGCGCTTTTTGGCGTGTATTTTCTCAAATACACTCCAATTGCGCTCACACCCTGAAGAGTTACATGTTTGACTCAAGATTCGTATGGCCAATTTCTGCAAATTTGGTGCCCTTGCACCATAGCTTCGCCACCAAATATCTACAACAAAATAATGAAATAAAAAATTCAAAAACTTAAAACATAATTAAACTTTCAAATAAAAGTTACATAATTGAATTTAAAAAAAATAGAATTATAAATTTATAAGAAAGGAAATTCTAAATTGAAAATTCTAATTTCTAATGAGTGATGACTTGTCACTTACGTGGCATGAAGAGGGTCCTTTCCCTAATAGCATCATCAAAGCCAAATAGGCCAACACAATCCCGATAAGGCTGTATCTCACGATTGATTTTGCTACGAAGCTCAGGATCAGGTACCATCCTCTGAATACAGGAATGGAGCCCTTCCATCACCTCACCATCAAAATCAAATTTGCATTTGTATGAAAATGTGGGATTGAGGAAGAGTGTTGCTGCATGAATGGGTCGATGAAGCATCCCTGTCCAGCGACTATCGATCACATCCCATAACATCATCTGCCTATCAAGGCCAACAGAACCCTTGTCTGCATAATAGGAACAAATGGCCTCCTTGGCCCTATCCATGCCCTCATACAAATAAGCCATTGCAGGCTTCTCTCCATCCACCAATCTAAGAACCTTTACTATAGGTTCGCTAACTGCACATGCTTCTTCTACTCCATGCCAAAATGTCTCAAAGTACACCATTTTTTCAATGGCTTTCCCTTCAGGTCTCCTGTTGTATCTAGAATTACGCCAATCATCAGACACAAACATTTGCTTCAACTCGAACTGACATCGAAGCAAAGACTAAAGAGTAATAAAGGTTGTGGCAAAACGTGTGATGGCAGGACACCGCAACTCCTTGTTTTTAGTGAACCTCCTCATAAGGTTAAGAACAAAAGCATGGTTATAAATAAACTTGGGGATGCTCCTAGCCATATCAACTGCCTCCTTGATGAAGGAGAGTTTCCCCATATCCTCAAGCAACAAATCGAGACAATGCGCTGCACATAGAGTCCAGAACAATGTGGGATGCCTCTCCATAAGCATTCTGCCGGCAGACACATAACTAGCTGCATTGTCTGTTATGACTTGCACCACATTCTGCACACCAATCTCTCGAATGAACCCATCTAACAACTCACATATCGTTGTTGCATCTTTGATATGTTCTGATGCATCCAACGATTTAATAAACATGGTACCTTTATGTTAGGCCCCTATACTACTACTGTAACCTCTTATTGTTATTAGTACAACCCACTTATTATATTGATGTACCCATGTAGTGCCCATATTGTTACTATTGTGCCCCATAGAAGCCCACTATTGTTATTATTGTGCCCTTACATTATTATTGTTATGTAGGCTCTGATTATGTTATGAACCCTTAGACTCCTATATATAGAGAAGAGGTATTTTCATTTGAATCATCCAAGAATTGTTCATTTATGTAATGTAAAAGAGGTTGCCCCCTCGAAGAGGCTGAATTCTAAGGCGTTGATCTATCTTTTCTATTTTTTCTTGAGCTGGTTCCATAACATTTGGTATCAAAGCTTTGGATTCTAGGTTTTCGCTGCTCCAAACAAGTCATCGTGGAATTTTCGCTATAAATTTTTTTCTGCTACGTTTCAGAAGCTAAAAAAAAATCCATTTGAGAAGACATCGCGCTGAATCTTAGGTCCGAATTTCAGAGCTTTTCGCACTGTATTTGCGGAGATATGATCTGAGGAAGTTGGTCCTTTTGCAAAATCCTGAATTACATTCAAAACAGGTGACCTGGGGAAAATAGTCATAACTTTCTCTCTAAGCATCAGATTGAAATTTCGTAAGGTACAGAAAGAGAACAGACTGTAGTTTCTTGTATATATTGTTCAGAGCCAAAGGTCAAAACAGGGACACGTGGCACGTCGTACAAGTTCGCTCTACTGAATTAGTCTATAATCAGATCACTGTGGGAGATTTGGCATAACTCTTCATTGGAGAATCCAATTGGGGTCAGACTAGTGGCATTGGAAAGAGGGCACAGAGGACTACTACAGGTCTTAGTTTCAGAACTTAAAGATCTGAAAGTACAAAGTTACAGTCATTTCAAGATCGAGCTCCTAAAATCAAGAAAAAACAAGATGAGGAAGTTTGATGGAAAGGATCCGGTAAATTGGATACGTCAGATGGAGCAATATTTTGATCTACATGGTGTACAACTGTTACAAAAGGTATGTATTGCATCTTCATATTTAGAACCGGATCAATTTTTATGGTATAAAGGGCTTTGTTCTCGTAAAAAACTTTTTACGTGGTCAATTTTCACGGAGGAAATGATAGCACATTATGAGGATACAAAGAGCAACCCCTTCTTTACAGCAACACCACAACAATTGGAAAGAGTAAAAGGGCTTTGTGACATAGTGGAATAAAATTACGGCAACAAGGAAGTCTACCCCTCACAACTATAAAGATGGAAGTGTTGTTTCTCCTAGCCTTCCACAACCTACAAGGGTTACACCACAACAATTGGAAGAAAAAAGAGAAAAAGGCTTTGTTACAATTGTGATAGAAAATGCACTAAAGGTCATAAGTGTGCTGAGAAGAAATTATTTTACATAGAATATGAAGAGGAGGAAG
>APFE031358467.1:162481-231707 GCA_000404065.3 Pinus taeda
GCCCCCTCGAAGAGGCTGAATTCTAAGGCGTTGATCTATCTTTTCTATCTTTTCTTGAGCTGGTTTCATAACACTTTAGGACAATGTACCAAGAAATTTAGAAGGGTCCTACCCTTCCTATCTGTCCAACCATCAGACATCACTGTGCATCCAGTAACTTCCCATGTCCTTTTCAACTCTGCCAATCTAGAGTTGATGTCCTGCTTTTCTGCGTGAAGAATTGGCCCCCACAAATCCTCATATGTGGCACTTTTGTACCCTGGGCCCACAACAGCAATAGCATCACACATTGGCTGCCAAAATGGATTGGTTTTGGTGATGCTGAGAGGTAAGTCGCTCCAGAAAATACACCTCCCCATGATTTTATCTGCTTCTTGCTTCTCCTTCTTTTTAACGAGCGATTTTATGCCAAGTTGTGCTCCAGGTCCTGTTCGTGGAACAAAAAATGATGACCTCGCAATCGCACTAGTAGTAGCATGTGATGGTGTGCCAGCTGTGGAGCCCCTCCCACTAGGGCCACTACCCTCAACATCAAAATCAAGAGAAGCTATCCCGAAAGATCTACCTGCATGTTCAGCTTTGTTTCTTTCTGCCTCTTCTTTATTTTTGTCCTTTTCATCAATTGCCTCAAGAGCTTTTTGTATAAGCTCCAGACTAGAAACTGTACAAACCCCAACATCATGTCCACTGAGTCTAGCAAGATGGTATTTCAATCGTGTAACGCCACCTGTCATCCTGGTCCCACACAATTTGCATGTAAGATATGCACGATTTGTCCCACCATCAGGGTTCCCATACTCCTAAAATGGGTCCAAGGCTTTTGGCATATTTGTATTTTGTAGTGGGCTAACTCAAACCTAGGGCACCAAAAAAAATTGGAATTAATAACTCAATAAGTAATACTAATAACCACATCATTTTACAAAACAATTTTTTTGCTACATTATTTGCAAATTTGCAATTTTGCAATGTGAATTGAAAATTGAAAATTCATAAATTCATACATAGAATTTACTTTTAGAAATAGGCAAACGGTAAACCTACCTCATTGTTCACAACTTCACATTGCACAATAAGAAACTAATTTCTAAGGTGAAGAAATTTTATAGAGATGAACCCCTAATATATAAAAAAATTAATAAATAGCCTATGCAGTTATGAACTCAAAAAAAATGGAGTTTGCTCTCCAAATATGGAGGAAACTTGAAAACTTAAAAACTTGAAAACCTTGCATTTGCTCATGGGCATAAAAATATTTTCAAATGGAAAAAAAAAAAATCAAGCAAAATGATTGTAGGCAAATAGGCAAGCAAGAACAATCCTAAAACTAACAAAAAATTCATTAAAATATGGGTTTATTTGAACATACATGTTAATGGAAGAAATAAAATTGTCCCACTGTTCTTGAAGCTTAGATCAATGAAATCTTCGTTGTTGGTGGCGATAATAACTATGGAACGCTCAAACCCTCATTGGCAGCAACCACATAGCTCTCCCCTTCCTTCTCCAGCAATCAGAAATGAAAATGATTGAAAAAAAACCAAAATCGAACTTTTATAAGCCGCGCGGAAATTTTTGACTGTCACTAGGCGATATTTTCGATCGTTGCGCGATATTTTCCGAAGGAGTTGTCTTTATAGAGACTTTTTGGAAGCTTTTCCGGTGGGTTTTTCCGGTCAAAATCCGGCAGCAATTTATTGAAATCGCAAGTTTGATAGCTAATTTCTGCACAATCAAAGCGTCCCAGGGGTTTTTCAGGGTGTTGAATCCAAATATGCAGTTAAAAAACCATTTTAAATAATACAAATCAAGATTTAACCTCAATTTTTTCAGCCCGATTCCGTCAACGGAATCTCCAAAAAGTCGCACTAAAGACAACTCCTTTTCCGAAATATCAGCGATATTTCGGAAATATCGCGATATTTTCAGGAGCCGAAAATATCGCTATATTTTCTCAGCGATATTTCAACTCGTCGAAAATATCGTGATATTTCCGAATATCGCCGATATTTCGGCGATATTATCAACACTGATTTTAATGGTAGTGATTTCTCTATTGTCAAGTGCGATTAATGTTTTAAAAATCATATTGACTATAGAAGAGAGTCTAAACGGAGTAAGGATTAGAGTGACAACCCTTACTCCGAGTGTTGTCATGGTGCCTAGACACATTGTGCGACAACAATTTTATTTCATGATAGTTTGAATGGATACTGTTGATATATGTCTTTTGTCAATGGATGCAAATTTCAGGTTCTTGTGTACTATCACTTCATATCTAGTATGCATCTCCATATGGAGCCAAATGTTGACTACTAGAGTGGCACATAATGATTATATGAAGACTCTATGAAGACTCAATGCCCAAGAATGATCCAAAGGACACTTGTACCATCAGATATCATCAGTCAACAAGAGTTTTTAAACTCTACTTTTATTTCTCATCATCTTTCTTGTACCCAGATTCCACACCCTACATGAAATTGTAATAAGTGATACTAGTAATGATGAGTTTTGAATCTGCAACAGGCCTAAGATGTTGGTACTCGATCAGAAAACAAGTACACCATGAAGTGTTTTTTTATCTAGTTAATTATCTCTTCTTTTTTTAGAGGCAGATAATTTTCTAGAATTTTTCACTCACTTTTTACCCCAAAGTCGAGCTGATGGTTTGAAGGTTGAACCCCTAACACATTTTAGTGGTTCAAGTTGATGTATATTACCATACTAGATCACAAAAAAAAAATCTTGAAATTTGGTTAGGTCTAGGTAGTCATTTTTAAATTTTTTAGATTTTCCGCACTGCAAAAATTGCAATAAAAATTGTATTTGTGATGTAATAAGTGATGTCTAGAGAAGTTGTATGGAGTATGAGTAATAAAATTTGCACCTCTCACCCTCAACTTTCTACTATGACACACTTTGAAGGGTTAAAAATGTGTTTTGAACCCTCAAACCCCACTTTTCCTAAGTTTAGTGGGAAATCTGATAATTAATTAAGCCATAAATTAAATTAATGGAGAAAAGCAAATATCCACACATGCCTAATGTTGTGGAAATGTGGTGGAAAATTATAGAAGAGTTAAAGTGAAGTCTCAAAGTGATGTGGAATCCTAAAATCAAGAAAATGATGTGCTCAAATAAAATCGAATTTTTGGCATTAAATGAAAAAGTTGCTTAACTGGAAATTCGAATTTGTGAAGTTAATGCACATTTGGGAGGATTTGGGAAAATATTTGGTGGAGATTTTTGTGGAAAATTGCCCCCACATGGGTTACCATCCAACTACACTTTTCGTTCCATCATAAAATTCGAATTTGACACACAAGGGAAAAATAAAATGATGTCCATTTGCCAGAAATCGATTTTTACACTTAGCATTGGAATTCCATTCAACAAATTCGAATTTCTCTTTGGAATTGTCACCTCATGCCACTTGTTTAATCACTCTACATTGGGATTTGCTCCCAACTCTCTATATAATAAAGCCATGGGCTCTCATACTGTATCAATTGTCTACTAGCTCTTGTGCTTGCGGAAGCGCTTCTACTTTGTACACTTTTCAAGAATATCAATAAAAAGACTTTGGGGGTCCATTCATGGGTGTTCTTCCTTTGGAGCATGATGCATTGTGAGCTATTGGTATAATCTTTCTATGTTTTGAATTATTTCATTTTCCATATATTCTTGTAAACTTGCTAGTGCAAAGCTATCTTGTATTGGCATTTGATTTGGAAATAGGCTTTAGGGTTTGAAAGTTCTAGTTTATTTTCGAATGAATTTCTAGAAGTTTCAATTCATTATTTGTTTATCTAAATCTATATGGACTAATGTTTGATTTTAGAATTGTAGAAGAATTTTTGTTGGATAAAGCGTGAGGGGAAGTCTTTGGGAGACCAATCCACTTTTGGAGCACCATTCAAAGGAACTCTCATTTGTTATTTGGATTCACTTAGTTTATCTTACGAAAAGTGTCTAGCAGAGATTTGTTTGAGCATGGCTTTTATACAAGCAATTATTTTATTTTAAATCTTTGACATAATGCTTCATTGATTCATATTAGCTATTTGAGAGCTTTTCTAAACTAAACCAAGTGATGGGGTTCACTCCTATCACTTGATTGGGTTTCTTGTATATTATTTGTATTTCTATTTAATTTGTTTTCATATTATCTCTACAATAACTTGTTTCTTGATCTTTCAGCCTATAGTTAGAGTGTTGGTGACAAGAGCATCAAGGAAGGATCACACAAACTCTAACATTTTTCCTTGTAGGACCTCTCTACTCTTCTTGATATTTTTGAGGAGGTCGTGGATATAAAGGAGGGTTGCTACTTGGCAAGGCCGTGGACTTTTGAGGAGGATTGGCTCCTTGTTTTTTGCAGCATTTCATTCACCTTTGGAGGCCAACCTTTCTCATCTTGTAACATTTAATGAAAGCTTAGTTTTTTTGTGGGAGCTTGGGTTTTCACCCAAGTTATCATTTTCCCCTTTTTTTGTAAAAGGAGGAACATATGGGTGGTTTGATTTTGAGCTTGTTTTAAAAGTTTTTCATCTTGCATGCCTTAAAATTAACACAACATCACCTTCACAAGCTAATTTTCTGAATTTGTCTTTTGTTACTTATTTTCATGCTTTGTCATTTCAAGTTTAGTTTTCAAGTACAATTCTAAATCTTACGTTTTAAAGCAATTTATTTTATGCAAGGCATTTAATTTCAAGTAGCAAAGTTTAACCATTTGCTTCATGTTGGCCTCACACTAGGCTTATTGTTTACATGCTCTTTTATTCATCTTATTTGCTCATTTTGCAAGCACATAAATTTCAAGATTCATTTCTTTAGTTGGTTATTTGTTTATCATTTGTCAAAGCAATTATTTTGAGTAACTTACAATCTTATATGTTCATGAAACTTATGTTTTTGAGAAAATTATCCAAATTATATTTTTGAGCACCTTTCCATTTTCTTGAAGCAAAGCATTTAGTAATCTTATTTATTTCATGTGCAAGCTAATTTCCTTTTCCAATTGAGTTTACATTTTGCAATTTACTTTGAGCATTATTTCCATTATATTGAATGCATTGTAATATTTGGAAAAGTTATTTGCATACCATATTAGGCATTTTGGTATAGTTGCATCATCACTAAAATTAACCTCCAAGCATAAGCTTGGTTGATAGAAAGTATAGGGAAAAAGACTTTCTTGGAAAGTTCTTCCATCTGTCACGAAGTAAGGTACAAGCATGTGACCCTGCAATTATGAAGGTGGTTTGTCTCCTTGTACGAATGAAGGCACCGGCTGGCTCGTAAGACTCAATGGACGGGTATCTTTAATCACGCCATCATGCCCTCGCCCCCTCTTTCTTATAGTCAGCCCAATTTTTACCCTTTAGTAAGAACTCAAGAGGAGGACTTATCACTTAGGTTAGGCATTTTAGATTAAAAATAATCAAGACTAATTGCATTGCAAATATAGCATAGGTGCATCTCATGCTAATACATCTTGTGATTTCATTTGCAATTGTCCATTTTATTTGTCATTGTCCAATATTTTATGTTAGCAAGCATTGTTGCATTTTCCTTTAGCAAGTAGAACACTAGTTGTTTTTCCTTTTGCAAGATATCTCTATATGCCTTGATTTAGGCTTTGATTATATTTTGAAAGCATTTTATATCTTGTATCAATTATTGTGCTAACATCTCTATTTCCATTTCAGGATTGATTTACTTTCACTATTGGAAGCATTCTACTTTTGTTTTTGAGCAAATGTTTCTTCCATTCCTGTTGAGCAATTTATCTTAAGGCACTGCTTTTATGGTTTATTATGTTAGTGATTTTTATTGCTCATAATTAAAAGTAATCCACTTTCACTTTAACACCTCTCCTATAACCTCACATTTCTTTAACTTAGTTTTCCATTTAGGGACCACCCCCCATAGCTAACCTAAGAGATAGCTTAAACGAAGAGAGAAGGGATTTAGTGTGATAGCCCCTACTCTTAGTTCCATGTCACCAACCACACCTTGTGGGGTTAAAGGTTTTTTCTCACTGACTTGTAGGTAGGTGTAGGTGGCATGAGTAATAGGAGCCATCACTAAAAGTAAAATTCCTTGCTCATGAAACCCATGAGACAAGCATAATAATAATTTTATTTTTCTTCTTTTCATCAATTACATAAAATCACAATTACACGTCATTATGAAGACTAAACCTAGTTACTTTTCAACAACAAGGTCATTCCCATTCTTAATCAACTAGTTCATGGCATCCCCAATATCAAAGAAGATCGTGAAGGAGTTTGCAAGGGATTCTCTTTGGGTAAACATACAAGAAAACCATTTTCAAATAGTAAAACAAGGTGTAAAGAATTATTAGACCTCATTCATTATGATGTGTGTGGGCCTATGTCTGAAAAATCACTTGGAGGTCATCTTTACTATGTGACATTCATTGATGATCACTCTAGAAAGACATGGCTCTACCTTCTCAAGAAAAAGGATGAAGTATTTGAAAAATTCCAGGAGTTTAGATTTGAATTGGAAACCCTAACCGAATGAAAAATAAATACTTTGAGATCCGACAATAGTGGGGAATACACTTCTAAAGAATTGATTACATATTGTAAAGAAGCGGGAATTAAGAGAACTTATTGTTCCCTACTATCCCAAACAAAATGAAGTGGACGAAAGAAAGAATAGGACAATTGAAGAAGGTATACGAACAATGCTCCTTGATCAAGACTTACCAAAATTTATATGGGAAGAAGCAGCAATGGCAGCGGTATATATTCAATATAGAAGTCCTCATAGAATTCTTGAAAATATGACACCTGAGGAAGCATTCACATGGAAGAATCCAAGTGTGGACCATCTCTGGAGCTTTGGGAGTCCTGCCTATATCCACATTCCAAAGGACAAATGAAAGAAGTTAGATTCTACAAGCATCATAGGGTTTTTCGTTGGCTATAATCTCTCCTCAAAGGCATATAGAATCTACATCAAGCAAGGAAGACATATTGAAGTAAGCAAAGACATTATATTTGATGAAAATCATGCCTACAAAAGATCAAAGGACATTCCTATTAATTCCGATAACGAAGATCTACCTATATTCGAAGAAGAAAAAGTACAACATGACAATCCATCTACAATTCAAGAAGAAGAAGAAGGACCAAGTGAGCCTATTCAATTTTTGATCATATCGAACATAATGAAGAGGCCAAATTGGTTAAAAGCTACTCTTGAAGATGTTGAAGGACATGGAGCTACGAAAGGAACCTTTAAAGAAAACAAAAGGCCAAAAAACTTTGGATATGCTGCATATATGACAAAACTGATTGAAGCTATACGATCTACATTTGAAGAAGTTGTTCATCAAGAAGTATGGAAGAAGGCAATGCAGGAAGAATATCAATCCATCATGAAGAATGGGGTTTGGGAAATCGTTCCTAGACCTAGTGACAAATCAGTTGTCACCTCCAAATGGATCTACAAGATCAAGTACGTTGCTGATGGAAGTATAGACAAATGCAAAGCTAAATTTGTTGCAAGGGATTTCTCTTAAAAGGAAGACATAGATTATGAAGAAACCTTTGCATACACAGCAAGGTATACTACCATTAGATATTTTGTTACATTGGCTGCTACAATGGGATGGAATATCCATCAAATGGATGTGAAAACAACATTTCTGAATGGGACCATCGATGAGGAAGTATACATTGAGCAACCCGAAAGATTTGAAGTAAATAGCAAAGACACTCATGTATGTAGACTCCAAAAGGCCTTATATAGTTTGTAGCAAGCTCCTAGGGCATGGTATGCAAGAATGGATGCATACCTTCTAAGAATTGGGTTCGTGAAGAGTTCTGTTGAACCAAATCTCTACATCAAGGTTATGGATAATGAGCCAGTCATTATTCTACTATATGTGGATGATCTATTCATTATAGGTGTGGAACGAAGGATACAAGAATGCAAGAAGATGCTGGCAGCCGAATTTGAGATGAAGGATCTAGGACTGATGCATTATTACATAGGTCTAGAAGTATGGCAAAAGACTGGGGAGATATATTTGGGGCAAGGAAAGTATATCATCAAGTTGTTGCAGAAATTTGGGATGATGGATTCCAAGCCCATGACTGCTCCTATGATCACCAATCTAAAAAACATGGGCTGTTCTAACTCAAGTCTCGTAGATCCTACCTCCTATCGTCAGTTGGTGTCTGATGTATCTGGTAAATACTAGGCCAGATATATGCTTTGTTGTGAACATTCTTAGTTAGTTTCAATTGGAGCCTCGTCATGATCACTAGATAGTTTCCAAGCATATATTGAGATATCTTCGTGGCACTATACATCATTGCTTAAAGTAAAATAACAAGGAAGTCAAGCTGATTGGCTTCACAGATTCTGATTGGGGTGCAAGTGAGACCAATGGAAGAAGCACTATAGGTGGATGCTTCAATTTGGGATCTGGCATGATCTCATGGATGAGTAGAAAGCAAGATCTCATTGCTTTAAGTAGTGTTGAAGCAGAGTATGTGGTTGCATGTAAAGTAGGAAAGGAGGTTGTATGGTTGAGGAAGCTTCTGACATATTTTTTCAAGAAGCCTCTGGATCCTACTGTGATAATCAAAGTTGAATCAAAATGTCTGGAGATCCCATGTTTCATGCTAGGTCGAAGCATATCAACAATAAGTTCCACTATATTAAGAACTTGGTGCAGGATGGGATCGTGAAGCTACAGTATGTCTCGACAGGCGATCAAGTAGTTGATATACTAACAAAGTCTCTTCCTAATAAGAAGTTTGAATATCTTAGAAGCATGCTTGGTTTAGTTGATATTGTTGATCTTGTTGATGATGATAAAAGTTTGGAAGAGATTTGTTGAGGCTTTGTGTGTGAGATACATTGCCTAGGAGGACATCTGGCCGACACTATGTGTTAATGTCTGGATCCCGAAATAGGGAGGGTAGTGTTGGTCATGGAGCTCTGACCTTGGATATGCACCTAGATCCCTGCGTTGATGGTTAGCAAATAAGCCTGATGGTACCTAGACTGGCTGAAAGCTTTAGTCCATCTTAGTCCCACCCGGATAGATTGCCCTAGTCAAGAATCTAGTCCATGGCATCGTGAGTGCCAAAATTGTTGGAGGACCTTGGATAGATTGCCCTGGTCAGGAATATAGTCCATGGCATTACAATGCCTAAACTCTTCACAGTTCATATGGTTTGAGATCTTCCTTGTACTTGTATATGTTATTATGAATACCTCTGTAGTTAAAAGGGAGCGTTGAAAAATATAACTAGGTTCAGTCTTAATAAATGTATTTGAGTCATCATTTAATGTACTTGTCAAAAGAATGAAAAAGAATTTTTTTATTATTATCACAGTGACTTATTAACACATGGGTTTCATGCTTGGGTCATCATGTTTTAGATCAAAGTCCCCATTGAGGACTTCTAGGATTTATTTTGAGTCATTAGAGTCATTGTCCATTTAAAGAGACCCTTCTTGGGCTTTTGAATCATGTAAAAAGATTTATTATTGAGTCAAATTAGGTATTTGATACCTCCACACCAAGTCAACCTCAAGGAGATCAAGTCTGCCTCAAACAGGGAAATTCAACTTCCCTCAAGCCTATATATACAAGGAGATTGAATTCATTTGGAGCACTCTCTTACTCACTCGTAAGTTCGATATCCAGAAGAAAAAGCTAGAAAAGTGCGAAGAAGGAAAGGAGGCTGAAATAAGTACGAAGTTGGAGAAAGAGGAAGGAAAAGAGAAAAGAGAAGTTTTGGGCTCTCTCTCTCTCTCGTTTGGATTCCTCTGGGAGATTGACGTTTTCCATGTCTAGTCGAAGTTGTTGCTGCCGTCTGCTAGGTCGAAGTGTTGTTGCTTCAAGGTCGAAATTCTGGGTCAAAGTTGTTGGAAGAGGAGGTTGACTTGGTGGTTGGAGGAGGTCTGTGTCTAGGTTGAAGAGTTTCAAGAAAACTATTGAAGGAAGAGATTTTTGACTGGGTGTTCCCCTAGATAGGGGTTTTTCCCTGGCAAAGTACCTACGTCTTGTGTCTTGTGTTTTTGTGATCTTCATACACACATAATTTGGTAATTGCTTGATGAAAGATAATATAACAAATAAGTAAAAGAAGCCAACATAATTCAAAAGTAATTATCAAGAAAGAGAAACCTAACCCTAATTATACTAGCATTGATTTCTCAACATTTGTATCCCTAGCAACTCAGATGGGGTGGTAGTTTCACTAGATGGACATCAAGGCAACATTCTTGAATAGGGTGAGAGAGGAGGAGGTGTACATAAAACAACCAGAGGGCTTCGAGGCTCATGAGAGGCGCACTCATTTATGTAGACTGAAGAAAGCTCTACACAGGCTCAAATAGGCTCCCAAGGCATGGCATGATTGGATTGACAACTACTTGCAACAAATGGGATTCGTCAAGAGTGACAAAGGTTCCAGCCTTTACTATTTGATGGTAGAAGATGAGCCACTAATCCTAGTGTTGTATGTGGATGATCTCTTCTTGACAGGGTCATCAAGGCTCGTAGAGGACTGCAAAAGGAACCTGGCAGTAGAGTTTGATATGAAGGATTTGTTGAAATATGTAACTAGGTTCGTTCTTCATAATGGCATATGTAATCGTGATTTTATGTATTTAATGAAAAGAGAAAAATAAATTTATTATTTGTGTTCTTGAGGCATGGGTTTCATGCTCAAGGGAAATTTAGTTTTAGGTCAAGCACCCATTGAGTGCTTCTAGGTTTGTCATAAAGGGTATTGATTCATTGTCATGTATTGAAGACCCATTTGGGCATGTTACATATTGTAAAGAAAAATTTATTGACTCAAAATAGAGTCAAAAGACCATCCAAGACCTCGCCATGGCACAAAGATCAAGTCGGCCTACATGAAGGGACAATTCAACCTCAAGATAGCAATTTGTACCCCTCACAAACCTATAAATAAGAAGGAATTTGATCTCATTTGCACACTCACTCAAGCAAGTTCGATCTCCAAAAGGTATCAGCTAGAAAAGGACGAAGAAGGAGAAGAAGAACAAGTTCGAAGTTTTGGCCTCTCTCTCTCTTTTGCTAGGGTTTCTACAATTACTTGGCAAGACAAAATTTTGAAGCTGCATCAAAGTTGTGAAGTTGCATCGAAGCTATGAAGCTGCAAGGTCGAAGTCGTGAAGCTACATCGAAGTTGTGAAGCTGCAAGGTCGAAGCTGTGAAGTTGCAAGGTCAAAGCTATGAAGTTGCTTCTAGGTCAAAGCTGTGAAGTTGCTAGGTTGAAGTTGCTGAAACTACATCAAGGTCGAAGTTGCAGAAATTGTTGTTGCAGTCGAAGTTGTTGGAGAAGTTGTTGGAAGGTTGAAGTTTGTTGTTGGAAGTCGTTCAAGAAGGAAAAAGTTGACTTGGTCTTGGAGGGTCTTGGTCAAGGGTTATAGGTCTTGGAATTCGTCAATTGAAGTTCTATAAGAAAAAAGAATTCTAATTGGTTTTCATCTCAGTTGGAGAGGTTTTGGCCCTGGATGATCACCTACATCTTGTGTCCTATTGCCTAGTTGTTCTTTATGATTTGGTAGTTGTTTGATGATAGAAAACACTAATAATAATAATACATCATAAATAGTTATCAAAGTAAGAGAAAACACTTAATCTAGTTGCCCTAGATTTCTCAACAGGATTTGGGGTTGATGCACTATTTCCTAGGATTGGAAGTGTGGTCGAAGGACGGGGAGATCTTCCTTGGCCAAGCAAGATATGTTACAAATATTCTGAAGAGATTCAAAATGCAGGATTGTAGACCCATGTCTACGCCCATGATCACTAAGTGGAAGAAAATAGATGCATTAGATGACAAGGATGTTGACCCCACCTTGTATAAACAGCTCATCGGTTCTCTCATGTATCTCGTCAACACTAGGCTAGATATCTGCTTCACAGTCAATACCCTCAGTCAGTTTATGGTGGAACCGGAGAGGGTACATTGGACAACAACGAGGCACATTTTGAGGTATGTGTGTGGCACAATAGAATATGGATTGAAATATACCCAAGGGGATGACGTCTAACTATCTGGGTTCACGAATGCAGATTGGGCAGGCAATTCAATGGACAGGAAAAGTACCTTTGTGTATTGCTTCAATGTTGGATCAGTGATGATTTCTTGGTGTAGTAGGAAGCATAAGTCAATAGCAATGAGCTCTGCAGAGGCAAAGTATATGGCAACGAGCACAGCTACCTTTGAAGCTATATGGCTTCGAAAGTTGTTGGTAAGCTAGTTGAGGCAAAGGATGGAGGCGACCAACATCTACTGTGATCATCAGAGTTGCAAGCTCTTTGAGAATCCAGTGTTTCATTAAAGGTCGAAACACATAAATATTCATGTCATTTCATCGAAGATTGTGTGCAGGATGGAGCGGTCTAGCTACAATATGTTTCCACAGATGAGCAGGTTGCAGATATACTCACGAAAGTTCTAGGGAGAGCTAAGTTCGTTTATTTCAAAGAACAGATGGGTATGGTGGAGAATCTGTTTCAGTAGCAAGGACAGTAATTTGGATGCTTCTCAGTTGCTATAGTTGCAGTAGCAGCAGCAACAGTTGAGAGGGAGTTGCAGTGCAGATGCAAAGTTGGCAGTAGTTAGATTATATAGCAGTGTTGACAATAGCACAAATGCAGCATCAAAGTTGCGCAGTGATTGGTGGGCAGTGACAGGTAGTCACAGTGGCCAAACATTAGTAGCGTGTATTGAGGATGTTACAGAAACAGGGTGTTGTAGCAACAATATAGTACTAGAGTTGGAGAGAACACCTTCCTCGCTAAGAGGGAGTGTTAGTTTTTGTAGAATCGAATGGTGTTCTAGTCTCGAAACCATGTGGAGAGGCTAAAACATAGGAGTTCTCCAAAACCAGGAAATTGTTTTTGGAAATTCCACCTAAAGGATGGCTCAATTAAATTAATTGACCATAATTAAAAATTTCCAAAGTTTAACTTAGGAAAAGTGGTTAATTAATAGGAATTAATTGAGAAGGGTGTGAATCTTTTAGAAACTCACACAGATCAACATGGAAATGATCTCAACCATCGATTAAGTTTTAATCGTGGTCGTTGGAGTTCCAACTTGAGGTTATAAGAAGTGGTCAATGGGTAGATGGAGGATATACAAGTGCAAATACTCAGTTGCCCATGTAGGTTGAATTCCCAATAGCGGGAGTGATTCAGTAGTGGGGGTCAAGCTAATAGGTTAGTAGCAAGTGACAAGAGAGGTCAACAGTATCTGAAGAAATATTTTCTAGTTCCAGAGAGATAGATTGAGGGAGTGCAAATTCGCGCAGAGGATCTACGTAAGGACTACGTAGGCAATAGCAGCAGTGCAATTCAATCTAGCTGGAGAAGCAATCGATTCAGTAGATGGCGGCTAGGATTTTGATCAGAGGGGCTAGTGAATCAGTTCCAAAACTAGAGAGAAGCAAAGCTACAGATTTCAAGAGTTTCCAGAGGCAATCGAAGCAAGGACTATGCAAGCACTGCGTAGAGGCTCACGTAGAAGGAAGTGTGAATTGCTGAGGGGCAAGTTTCTGGAGCTAAAATCAACTGTGGAGTGAGGAAAAATCCTCACAATAATTTTTCCAGTGATTATCTCTGATTGGATTGCTAGTTTGGCATCCAATTTTTGTACTCAAATTTTCTACTGCAAATAAAAATATAAACCCTCAGCTGCAGTAACCGGTTTTCCCACATTAGGTTTTTCCAGTGACTTTTGTCCAAAAAACAACCATGATATTTTTATGTGTGTGCTAGCATTTCTCATTTTCCAACAATTTATTTGCCATGGTGTTTTATTTGCGAAGATTGCAATGTGATTAATTTGTTGTTGTTGTAGCAATGAACTGGATAATTAATTTTACAGATAGAAGAATTAATTCCAGTTGCTGCAATAAAATTTCATTGTGAAATTTTCATACTAATGAGTTTCTTGATTTTTGTAAGAAACTTGGAATCAAGAAGGAGATCATTGTACCTTACAATCCTGAGTAGAATGTTGTGGCTGAAAGAAAGAACAGGACCATCATGGAAGCTGCCCGAGCCAATTTGCATGATCAAAAGCTATCAAAGTTCCTTTAGGAAGAAGCCACTCATACAGCGGTCGATGTTCAAAACAGGATTCCTCATCAAGGCCTGGGTGACAAGACTCCCAAAGAAGTGTTCACAAATGTGAAGCCCGATGTTGGAAATCTAAGGATATTTGGTTGCGCAGTGTATTTTCATGTGCCGAAGGACAAGAGGAACAAGTTGGAAGCCACTAGAAAGAGAGGTACGTTTGTTGGATATTGTTATAATTCTAAAGCTTTTAGAATATATGTGCCTAGTCAGAGGAATGTTGAGTTTAGCATGGATGTGACTTTCAATGAAGATGCTTCCCTTGGAAAAGCAAGGGATATTCCTCCTCTTGTTGAGAAGGAGGAGGATGATGTAGACCTTCTAGATGGCCCTACTATGCCCGAGCCGAAGAAAGATGTTGTTGATGACCCAATGGAGCCTATGGACCCCTTGGATCCTCCTCCATGTGATAGTCCTACAAGGAAGAGACCCTTTGGATTCATGATATGTTACAAGATGTTGAGAGACATGTTGTTTCCATAGGAACCTTTAGAGAAAGCAAGAAACCATGTTGATACTAGGGGTATGTTGTAGTTATGAGCACCATCATACAGGCTGAGCCTCCCACTTTTGAAGAAGCACTGAAAGAGCCGGTTTGGAAGGATGCCATGGCCAAAGAGTATCAATCCATTATAAGGAACAATGTGTGGGATGTTGTTCCAAGACCAAAAGGAACATTTATCATGACTTCAAAGTGGTTATACAAGGTCAAGCATGGAGCTGATGCAAGTATTGAAAAATATGAGGCGAGGTTCGTGGCTAGAGGTTTCTCCCAGAAAGAGGGAGAAGACTATGATGATATATTTGCACTTGTTGCCCACTATACTACTATTATATCTATTGTTTCCCTTGCTGCTAATCAAGGATGAACCCTTCACTAGATGGATGTAAAGAATGCATTTCTTCATGGCATACTACAGGAAGAAGTATTCATTGAACAACCACTAGGATTTGAAGTACATAATAGGAAGACACATGTTTGGAAGCTAAAGAAGGCACTATATGGTTTGAAGCAAGCCCCTAGAGCCCGGTATGCTTATATAGATAGCTACTTGGTGAAGCTTGGATTCACAAGAAGCAATGCTCACCTAAACCTTTACTTCAAAGTGGTCCAAGGTATACCTCTCTTTTTGGTTTTATATGTTGATGATTTATTCTTAACAGGTAGTGAGCCTTTGATGCTAGAGTGCAAGAGGGAGCTAGCCTCTGAACTTGAAATGGAAGACCTTGGATTGATGCATTACTTCTTGGGATTAGAAGTGTGGCAGAAGCCCAAAGAGATTTTCCTTTCTCAAGGAAAATATGTTGTGAAATTGTTGGAAAGATTTGGAATAGTAGAATGCAAGTCCATGGCCACCTCGATGGAGATGAACTTCAAGAAGATATGCAGATATGGAGATGAAGAGATGAGCATTGATGTTCTTTGTGAACTCTCGTCTAGACATATGTTTTGCAATGGATACTTTGAGTCAATTCATGACTAAGACTCTTCATGCGCACTAGATTGTTGCCAAGCATGTGCTGAGATATTTGCATGGGACAATTAATCTTCGTCTAAGATATACTTCTGGAGATGTGAGGCTACATGGATACGCTGATGCTGACTGGGCCAGAAATGTTATTGATAGGAAAAGCACTTTAGGATGTTGTTTTAGTCTTGGATCTGCCATGATATCTTGGATAAGCAGGAAGCAGAAGTTTGTTTCCCTTAGTACTTTTGAGGCTAAGTATATTACTACCAACATGGAGAGTTGTGAGGCTATATGGTTGAGGAAGCTCTTTGGAGAGTTGTTTGAGCAGGTATTGTTGAAGAATGATGGGCAATTACGAATATTAGGATTCTTCTAGACTTGATAACAACTTGTGAAGCACTTTTGCAATTTTGCTTTATTAGCTTGATCTTCTTCTTATTATAATTAGTGTGTGTTTACTTCATCAAATTGCTACCAAAAACAAAGAACAAGAACACAAAAGTTGGCTTGTTGCCAAGGCCAAAACCTCTCTCTCTTAGAGAGGAAAACCCTTGAATCTCTTCTTATAGACATTTAGATGTTGAATACTTATAGATATTTAGATGTTGAATACCAGGACTCTTAACAAAGTAGATTCAAAGTTACCTCCAAGATATTTGTCACTAACTTCTGCACTGCTTGATTCACTGTCATCATTGTTCTCCTTCTCCTTTTCACTGTCTTGTCACTGTCTTCAATACTTTCTCTTCTCAATTTGTCACAATCCTTCGTTGATTACACCAGAGATAAGTTGTCACTGCTTGTTACTGTGTATACCAATGTGTAATCCTATAAGTCATATAGTGTATGCATTACAATGAGTGTCCTTTTGAAGAATGTCCTAAGAATACTCTCTTGACTTATGTATCTTCGTATTCTTATAGGCTTTCAAAAATCCTTTCACATATAGTTGAACCGAGACCCTGAAATATATCTATCGAGAGTAGTTCTGAAACTTCTTCGATGCTCTGAGATAAATACTGAGGCTCTGAGATATACTTCGATGCTTCACCGAGACTTTCAAGACATATGCCGAGGCGAGACTTCTGATATATATATGTCGAGACTATATACATCGAGATTTCTGAGATATATATGTCGAGACTATATACACCGAGATTCCTGAGATATATATGCCGAGACTATATACACCGAGATTCCTGAGATATATATGCCGAGACTATATACATACTGAGACTTTAGTTTTGACATATGTCCCATATCTTATGGTATATGTTGGGACTTCATCCTTCGAGCTATGAGCTTCTGAGATAAACATCGAAGCTCTATCCTTCACTGTGTATTTGAGATATATGTCGAGACCCTTCCTTGTATATTCGAAGACTTGTGATCCGAATACTTATGTTTCTTGATTCTTCGTTACCCATGTATATATACAAGTCACCAATAAATTATAATACTTCACGCTAATAGGAGTGTTTTCAAATCTGAGCCGACATTCCACGGAGATATACTACAGTTTGTAGAGTGAGTTTCTGCATGAAGATAGTGATACTTATCTTGGAGCATTCTCTTTGATCTTTGACCTTATGACTCTTATAATATTTATGATGAAACATAAGAATCCTAAAGACATCAAGAAGAAGTCTTTTATCTATGGTAAAGACATCTTGCTCATGAAACCCATGATGCAAGGAATAACAATTTTCTTCATAAAATTATCATTCAACGTCATAATGAAAATCGAACCTAGTTACCTTTCCTTCAACAAGTATTGGATACGATAGTTATATATTGCGACGACAAGAGTGGGATTCGTCTAGCAGGGAATCTCGTGTTCCACAACAAGTCCAAGCATATTGAGATTAGATATGGCTACATTTGAGATATGATGTAGAGACGAGCTGTGAGACTCCATCACATTTCGACAAATGAGGAGATAGAAGATATTCTTACCAAGGCTTTGCTGAAAGGGAAGTTCTTGGTCTTCAAATAGCAGCTTGGAATAATGGATGTGACCCTCCCAAGTAAGGATCCTGGCTAATCGAGGACACTGAGCTATGCTCTTCCCCCTTGTCTAAGCTCCCTCGGAGAGGAATCGAGTTAGAGAGATTTTGGGGTTGAGGGAACTCATAGGCAATAGGTGTGTTTGATCCTTACCTCATGGTAAGTGTGTATCTCCTCTATTGTCATTGTAGGGTTGTGTTTGATCCTTACCTCATAATAAGTGTGCATCTTCACCTACCGAGTATACCTCAGTATGCACCGTACCCACAGGATGGGCTTGTCAAGATTACCACCCATCTGGACAATGGGTAAGGAGACTTGGGCATGTTTGATCCTTAACTCTCATGGTAAGTGTGTCTCTCCCCCAAGTGCCTTGGGTGTGTATGATCCTTAGCTCGCATGGTAAGTATGTAACTCCCCCAACGTAATGGATGCAAGTGTTCTATCACTTGACTCTTGAGGCCAATGTGGGAAGATCAACAGACAATAGGATAGTTTTGATCCTTACCTCATGGTAAGTTGTATCCTGCCTATTGTCCTCGGATATAGGGTGGTAGCTGGAGCTCCCCTATGATTATTATTCTTCTTTAGATTCGAGAGTGTTTAGCAGATGAGCAGAGATGAGTAAAGATGAGATATGACTTGGTTCCCTGATGAAGATGACGAGATTTTTGAGATGAGATTCATGATGCAAAAGAAAATTTCTCCCTAACTGAGAGGGAGTGCTAATTTTTGGCAGCTCAGGGATGAATGAATGTTCCTAGAGATGCTTCTTCATTGAAACTCATCTTGATAAGCCATCAATTTTGCAAAACGAAGTATAAAGTTCTTGAAGTTGCTTTTGCTACTGCCCTAATGCTATGTGAAATTGTCTTTGAGGCCTCCTTGACATAGAAAATTCAATGTCCATAGTCATAATTACTCTTGACTCCAAATCTCCCCAAAGGATTAGTGGAACGAACAAAGTTTGTACCTGAAGTTAAGTACTCCAAATGACTTGGAATATGTAGATCTCCATTAAGATACACGAATATATATATATATATATATATATATATATATAGAAGTATGAATGAGAATATGTTACAATTGGGAGTGAGGGCACGGTATATATAGTCAGGAAGTACCCTTTCATGAAGAGTCATGTCTATAGAGACATGCCACTTTGTTTAACTAATTATTATTTAATTACATATTACTATGATTATTATTTATTATTTATATTTATTCCTTTTACATAATTATATTCATAACAATTAGGCACTGGTACACCATAAGGTGATCACCTTAAAGGCTTAAACCTTATTTCTTCTCCTCCCTCTTCTTTTGTAGGCCTATCCCATTAACATCACTTATCTCACAATATATCCATCTAAATACTTCGATTTTTGGTCCACAACTGTGTTGGAGTTTTCTCTAGAGGCCCTCCAAATTTCAAGCAAAAATGATGGTGGGATCTCAAGATATTGCAAGGCCTAGCTTGGGGACTGTTTCTTGCCCTATGTTTCCCTTGGCTAGAAGCCTCACTGGGATCGTTACATTACGTTTCATTGAAAATTCCTTCCTTGATCCCCTTCTTTGTGAAAATTCCTAAGCCAAAATCCCTACTACAACAAACTGATGTTACTTCTCCTACTTGATTAAATCATACAAGTTATTTACTGTGCTCTACGGTAAATATCGAAGCAAATGTATCTACAACCTTCACTTAATTTACATATATGCGGAAACAAAATATTGAGCAAGAAAGAAAAATACAACACATAGGACAATTATTTTTGGACAAATAGTCCTCGAGAAAACTCGATGAGGGGAAACTAGTGCAGCAACTCTGAGGGTTTGTTATTATTAAGCAGTAGTTCTGAATACAACTCTAGATGCCCTTCTAGCAATCCAGTTACAGAGAGAAAGACACTGGCAGAAAACTTAGTGAGATTACCTCACTTCACCGGGCAAATCCCTCTGATCCAGCAACTGACCTGACTATCCTCGGCTACAACTGCGTTGCCCCTTTGCAGTGACTGCGTGGAACTCTCTAAGGCTTTGTGTCAGCTCTGCACTGGGTCTCACTACCTCCTGGAGCTCTGACATCAACCTTCCCGACTAATCCGGCTGCTCCCCAGCAAGTTTCAAATTTTTGCACGAAGACAACTCGTCCTCTTTGCTGGTCCTTCTGGCACTACGTGGGTCCTCCTAGCCCAGCATCTGTCCTCCCTGGGTCTATGTTGCCTCCGCTGGTGTATCTTTGCCTCTCTAGTGAGTATTCGGGGTTCCGAAGAAGATCCTCTAACCCAACTATCCCTACCCCTCTGCTGCAAGAGATCTCCTCAATCGATTTTTCCTCCTAAGAACTTCTCACTTCAGAAAATCAATTTTCTCAATCTCTCTGTGTGTTTTCCAAATGACCCTCAAGCCCCTTCTTATATCTTCCTGTTGGACAGCCAATAGCCTAGATTACACTTAATCAAAGGCTCAAAGCGTTTTGTCTTGATCTATGGCTTTTTCTAGAAGTTTCACCCCTGATTAGATTAATACCCATTAATATTTTAATTTTCCTAAGTTTAGACATAGGAACCCCATTAAAATATTAATTATTTTTATAAAATCACTTCTCGGTGGAATTTCCCAAAACTCTTTTTGGGTTCTTTGGAACACCTGTGCCCAAGCCTCCCTGCAAAATTTGAGGCTTAAAGCACATCCGATGCTACCTCAAATCAACACTCTCTCTTAGCGAAGAATATGCTCTAACAATACACTGCCTCTCTACATACTGCTCTAACTCTAAAGCATCATCTTTGTGTTGTTGATGTCTGACGTACTATTTACCAACCACTGCGTTGTTGCTGCTATTGTACTACTGCCTTTGACACTGCCACTACTAATGCTACATCTGTATTGCAACTCCCTCTCAAATGCTACATCTATTATGCTGCTAGCATTGCCACTGCTAACGCTGCATCTGTACTGCAACTCAGTTGCTGAGCGAAGCAACTGAAAACACCCAAAACTAGAAAAGTATCCAGTGGATACTCCTCGGTGCTGAAATCCTAATTGCTGCTAGTCCCATTCTACCTCTGAAGCCACTGCGTTGTTGAAGCTTTGCACTGTGCCTCCTTGATTTGTTGCCTCTCTGCTCTGCGTTGTTGAGTGTCTGGCTCTCCTAGCCACTGCATCTGTCAAATCAACACTCCATGGCACCAACTAAAACTCCACCATCCCGCTACTCCTAATCATGGGCTCCCGTAGCAAGGTGACGATCCAAGAGGTGGGCTCGTCAAGGATCCTACCCATCTGCAATCCTCCCGACTACAGCGCTATATCATCCCACCTCCCTCTTGGAGGTATCTCGGCTATCATGGCGAACTTCTCCTCGTCGATCTTAGTGGTTGCAACCTTTGGATCATGCTTCTCATCCTTGTCCTTTTTCTTCAAAGGACATTGCGATGCATAGTGGCCTATTTCGCCACATCTGAAGCACTTCACTTTGGAGACGTCCTTCTTTCGTCTTTGTTGCCATTGTTGTCCCTTCAATGCAAGGGTTGCATTATCCTCCTCAACTTTGGGCTTCAACCACTGCTGATGTTGCTCCCGTCAAGTTTGACCTTGAGCAGGTCTCTCCTCAGCTCTTCTTGTTTTAGAGTTGTCCACATCTCGTCCCAATTTGGCAATGCTACTCTGGACAAAGATTTGCCAATCATCTGAGGCGGAGTTTAGAGCCAGTCTCACTAACTCCGAGTCCTAAGGGGTATGTCTCGCAGCAAACATCTCATCACAGGTCTCCTTCAGTTTCGTGAGGAACGGATCCACATGTTCTCCCTTTTGCATCTCAGCGGATCTCAACTTCTGCTCTAAGTACATCTTCCGCTGCTCGGAAGATCCCTGATACAATGTAGCCAAAGCATCCCATGTTTCGTTAGTGGTCCCTTTGCTTGCAACGTAGCACACCACGTGATCCTTGACTCCATCCAAGATCATCCTCTTCACCTTAGCCATCTCAACCTTGTACTTTTTCAGTGGATCTTCATCCGCAGGTTCAACCACCACATTATCAACGTACATCTTGAGGGCATGCTCATCTAGCAGGAAGGTCATCCTAGCCTTCCAGATGGCATAGTTGGAAGCCCCGTCCAACCTGTCCTAATCCCTTAAGACACTGGTTGCCATCTCTTCTGAAAATTGTCGAGCAACATCCTCTTTCTCCCTACTGCGTAGCCCCAAGGCTGACTTATGCACTCCTTGATGGAGTTGGTAAGCTGCTCCTCCTCTACTACTCAGTAATTGAGAAATGTTGATTTCCTCGAGAAGAGATCACTGACGAAGTATTCCCTCACTATGCTATGTTGCTTCTTTCTTCTAATGTTTTTCAGCCCAGCTAAGTTGCCCATTGAAAAATCTGCGTCCACCAACTGCTCCTCACACTGGGGCTCAGCGGTATTCCCTCTACCACAGCAAAATTCGAATTGGAAGCTCTTTCTCTCTATCAACTCACTAGGAGAGAGACTCGCTCAACTTTTCAACCCTCCAGCTAGAAATGCACAAACCCTCGAGGTTTCGACTTGTTGCCTCCTGCTGTTTTTTGATTTCCACTTCTGCACAGCACTGGGGTTTCTGGTTCTGCTCTTCTTGTCTCATTTGCACTGCTCTGATACCATGTGAAAATTCCTAAGCCGAAATCCCTACTGTAGCAAATTGGTGTTACTTCTCCTACTTGATTAAATCATGCAAGTTATTTATTGTGCTCTATGGTAAATATCGAAGCAAATACATCTACAACCTTCACTTAATTTACATATATGCGGAAACAAAATATTGAGCAAGAAAGAAAAATACAACACATAGGACACAGTTATTTTTGGACAAATAGTCCCTAGAAAAACCCAATGTGGGAAAACCAGTGCAGCAGCTCTGAGGGTTTGTTATTATTAAGCAGTAGTTCTGAATACAACTCTAGATGCCCTTCTAGCAATCCAGTTACAGAGAAAAAGACACTAACAAAAAACTTAGTGAGATTACCTTACGTCACCCGCAAATTCCTCTGATCCAGCAACTAAACTGACTATCCCTGGCTAAAGCTGCTCTGCCCCTTCACAGTAACTGTGTGGGCCTACGTGGAGCTCTTTAAGGCTTTGTGTCAGCTCTGCGCTAGGTCTCACTGCCTCCTAGAGCTCTGACGTCAACTTTCCCGGCTGATTTGGCTACTCCCCGACATGTTTTGGATTTCTACAGGAGGATAGCTCGTCCTCTGTGCTAGCCCTTCTGGCACTGCGTGGACCCTCTTGGCCCAGCGTCAATCCTTCCTAGGCCTGTGCTGCCTCCACTGGTGTATCTCTGCCTCTCTGCTGAGTATTCGAGGTTCCGGAGAATATCCTCCAACCCAACTATCCCTGCCCCTCTACTGCAAGAGATCTCCTTAATCGATTTTTCCTTCTAAGAACTTCTCACTTCAGGAAATCGATTTTCTTAATCTATGTGTTTTCCAAAAGACCCTCAAGCCCCTTCTTATATCTTCCTATTAGACAACCAACAGCCTAGATTACATCTTAATCAAAGGCTCAAATCGTTTTGGCTTGATCTGTGATTTTTTCTAAAAGTTTCACCCCTGATTAAATTAATACCCATTAATATTTTAATTTTCCTAAGTTTAGACTTAGGAACCCCATTAAAAATATTAATTATTATAATATCACTTCTGGGTAGAATTTCCCAAAATGCTTTCTGGGTTCCTTGGAATACCTATGCCCAAGCCTCCCTGCAGAATTTGAGGCTTAGAGCACATCCAATGCTACCCCAAATCAACATTCTCTGACCTGATTAGGTAAAGCACATCATTGGTTGCTCAACCCCATTCCCTTGACCTAACCTCCAATCTGCTTGGTCCCGTGTGGTCCCGCATGATCTGAAATTGATCAAGGATCTAGAAAAAGCCTAAAATTAAAAGTTATCGGATTCAAGTGGGAGTAGCGCCATTGCGTAGAGCTCGCAGAAACGACTCCAACGCAACTTGATCGGGCGCATTTCACCTCCAGATGAAGGAGAAACTGCTTGTTGAAGTTTGTGATGAAACAGTGTTTTATTGCTCGACACATGGCAAAAGTACAAGTTCAGCTCAATCGCAGATCTCCAGCTTCATTACAGTGGTAATGTGTTCAATTTGGTTGCAAGGTGAAATAATAGGTTGAATGGATTTAAAAGTGATTTTTATTATGGTGCATTAAAATACATTATATAAAAACTAAAACTAATATATATAAACCATATATTAAAAATATGGTGCATTATATATATAAATTAAAAAAAAAAACCTAAGTTTAAAAACCATGGCAAACAAAATATATTACCTAGCCATATATTGCAAACTATATATTAAACATATGGTGGTGGATTAATATTGAAGTATGAAATCATATGGTGAACGTATATTTCAAATGGTTAAACGTTATTAAAGTTTACATAAGGTTAAACTCATAGTGGGTTGAACATTGACACGGCAATGGTTAACGTTATTAAAGTTTCATCACACAAAAAGATCCATTGCATATGGTTTAATATATTTTATGGTGCATAGTCAACGAAACCGCAAAGGGTTATGTTCACATGCAAACAATTACGAAATGCCACAGGTTGAGGTCTGTTGTGGATCCATCGAGACCGCAAAGGGTTGTATCATCGTGCTCACATGACAGAACCACTGGAGTTGTAAATCGTCGCCAGCCACGGGTCTACGGCTCTATTGACTGCCCATAATATGTGATTTGTTATGTTATATATTATACGCATATGGTTATGGTTTGGGTTTGTTCGAATAAGGATAGGGTGAGATTAATGTTATATTGTTTTGGAGTGATAAGGATTAATAATGTAATATGGTTATGGAGAGATATAATAGGTTACCAAAACATTATATATATGGTAATGTTATGCCATGGAAATAAATATGAGAGTTCTGACATTTTGTGCAGCAAAGAAGAGTTTTAGTGCAGCTTTGGAGATTTGGAGGCAGAACTTTGCAGGTTTATTCCGGGAGTTGTAAGAGGTCTTTTTCAGCGCCATTAGTTGCGTCAGATTTTTGAGGTCGAACAGAACACAACTGATCCAGCCAAGATCTTGTTGATGTAACTTTGATGTATTTTTTTGGCTTTGAATTTCTAATATAAAGGCCTACCTGTTGAAGACTAGGCCCCAAGATGTAGGCTTTGAGATAGCCGAACTCTGTTAATTATCTATTGCGTCACTTTTCTTCTCATGGTTTGTTGTTCTAATTTGATGCAACATTATTATTCAGTTCTCAATGAATGCTTATGTATTTAATGGTGTTTTTAAATTATGCATTAACACTTTCTAACAAAGAATAAATCACAATTTCAATTAAAAATCTTTGTGGGACCACCGCAACTTATTGAAGCCAATTTCACAAAAACCACTTGAAAGCCAAGTTTCCACAAGGATTTTAGGAGCTAAGAATCTCCTTGATAAGTCATATACTCAAACCCTAGCTCTTAGAATCCCCCTAAGCCCTTCCTAGAGAGCCTTTCATCTTACTTTCAAGGCAAGCAAGCCATATATTTGAGCCTCTCTTATGAATAGGCTTTTAGGATCACCTCTCATCCTATCATTGACCCATTCAATTTCGTGATCCTTATTATAATGGGTCTCCTCCCATTGGTGAAAGGTCATAAAGAGTAGGGAGTCTTAGCTAAGGTGACAATGGGCTATTGCTCCATTGTTGCCCTTGACCTAGTGGTAGTCCTTCAAGGATCCCCTTTTATGACCCCTACTAGTTTGAGCGGTAACACATACTTCAGTATTCACTTTAAGAACTGATAATTCTGCCTAAATTGATGAAAATGGATCCTTAACCTTGAAGACCTCTGACCCTTAATCAATCAGAGGCTTGAATAGATGCCAGAGCAGTCAACTGAGGTACAAGGTTGATTTCACATAAGAGGAAACTACAGATGCCCTTATTTTGATGCAGAGGATGATGTTCAACACAAGTTTTTAATATCAATGTCATTGTACTTCTATCCTTTGGAAACCCTTATTGATGTACTGATTAAAATAAAATCCTCGTGGTTGTACCTGAACCTTACTGCTACAGTATAATGTCAATGATACATCAGAAACCCTTCATTGTATCAAGGACATATACTGACTTGACAATTGTAGATGGAATCCATACTGCCTGTTTAAAAACTCTTATTGTTGAAGGTCAACATTCATTACCAAACTTAGGTCAGCAATAATAGAACAAGATTAGACTTCAAATACTGGAAGGAAGGTTTCAGTAATGTATCTTCAAAACATTGTTCTTGCTTTAAGGAGATTCACGTTCAGGATGGAAGCAATAAACTCAGTGGCTACTATGCCTCAATGACTATACAACATACCCCTGGGTGTGCTCGAATGACCAACCTTCCGACTTATGAAAGATAAAACTCTGTTTATTGTGAGATGCCTAAGCATTGTCTTTATGTTTCAAAAAAAATTTCTCTGCAAAATTCAGGACCAAGCATGCAATGTATAGGTCCTTACAATCAGCTTCACCCTTTTGATAGACACAGAGACGAGTACGACTGTGAAGAAAAAGGATGCCAAAATACATCACTATGGATCAAATCTCATTACTCACTGTTGATGCAACTTCAAAAATTGCAAATTCTTCCAAGGATCAACAGAGATATAAGCTATTACGGTCTTTGGAATATAGAGACAGTGCAAGAGCAATTGAAAGTTGACAAGACTAGAATTGATCTTCACAGAATGTGTGCAATTTCCTTAGAATAGTCCACAAAGAGGCTCTGGATCAGCTTCGGACTTAGCACAAAAATTCCTCCATAAGTTCACGGATAAAGTCTCAGATATTTCTCAGAAATTAATGATGGTACAATCTAAAGCTTGATTGGTTAGGTCTACAAAATAATCCTCCTAGCAAGCCAAAAATATCTTGATATCAATCAAAACACACCTTATGAATAATGGTACATACCATGTTGACTTGCAACCTCTGCCCACAATGCTTGAGTTGCTCTTGGATTGGTGCCCATATTCATTGATTAGGGCTTGTAGAAGGCCTTCAGAAAATATCACAGATTTGTCAATCTTGAACTCAGACTTGCCCTACCACAGAGGGCTGAAGGCTTAAATTAAATCAACAAAATTCCTCACATGCTTCTTAGTGATTGCATTCTCTCATGCTTGGGCTTGTCCTCACCTGAGCTCTAACACCATGTTAAGTTTTAACATGTTCTTTGCTTAGGTCAGTTACTTCATTAATCCATTTGCCCATTAGTCCATTAGCAATCACATTAATCATTATCATATGACAGTAACTGATGAAAGAACATAAACGATAAATGTTGAAGACAAGCCAAGATAGAAGAACACAAGAATATGGCTCGAGCCAAGGAAAAACCCCAAGATGGGGAAAAACCTTGAACAAATCTTCTTATTATCAATTATCAAATGTTCAGCAGAGAGAGAGAGATAGAATAGAGATTCAAAGCGATTAAATCGGTGGATTAAATCAGTGATTTTTTCATTTTGAAAAAATCGCAATTTAATCTTGATTTTTCAAAAAAAAAATCGCGATTTTTTGGGAAAAAATCTTGATTTTTGTATTTTTTTTTAAATTTTGCTGATTTTTTGCCGATTCCTATCCTGATTTTTACAATTTTTTTCCGATTTCAGACCCTCGCCAATATAATCCTGGTCGCAATTTTCACAACATTGATTCAAAGTTAATACTGACTTGCCAATTTAAAGATCTAACATCACATCCCTTAGACAAATAAATGATCCACTCAAAACAGCAATCCTGGCATGAACTAGAGACATACTGCTGAAGAGGGTTGGTCTAGTTAGGGCTGCTTACGGATCACTGTTATCCATTCTAACTGCACCAATAAACTCCTCCTCTTAACCGCGGTTATACTTGACATGCAAGGTGTTTCCTTTAGGGCAGGTCTGTACCCAGATTAGGCATCTCAGCCCCCTTCATCTAGGCTACTACAGACCTGCGGCCCTACCTGAACTAATAGATCGGAGTTGCGGTCTCACAAGGAGAGAATTTCTCCCTTAAGTTAACCACAGACTAGCCTAGAAACAATTGCACTAACTCGGCATGCCTTTCCACTCTTGAACTTGGACCTGCAAGGATAAATTGCCCATACAAAACTGTCCAGACTTTTCCTTATGGCCTGTGGCTGTCCATCTTGGAGAATCTCAGCCCTGATGCAAAAGATAAACTAGAAACAAACAATCCTTCGTCCTCCTTCAAGAAGTCAGCTGCCTCAGTCACATATTCAAGCATGTTTATGTGTGAAATGAGGATTGAGGGTGCCTCTATTTATACAAATCGTTGAAGGCAAAGAGACTTGACACTTGGGCTTCATGAGCCTACATGAAGATATGGTCAACCTTGATAATTTGCACATATGGGCATAAATTCAAAAACACACTTTTGTTTGTCCAAATTTGATGATGTTTAGGTCGATTTTGGTCTTCTCAAAAAGAGGAATTGGATGCAATAATCATTTCCATCAAAAGAACTGTCCAAAGTGGAATTTGGCTCTAGTTGCCAATTTTAACATATATAATATAATATATATATATATATATATAGAGAGAGAGAGAGAGAGAGAGAGAGAGAGAGAGAAGAGAGAGTTGGATTGGAGCTATAAAGCTAAAAACAAGAGAAATCCAATGTTCCCCCAAGTTTCCAAGACATGGGAGCATGAGAGGGGGAAATGCAAATTGGGGATGTGAGGAGACACCTCCCAAATTTTAGAGGAATTAATGGGGTTTGGAGAGACATCGAGGTCCCTAGCATAGGGGGGGCCATCTCTAAATTAAAAGAACAAAAAAAAAAAACCAACAATAAAATTTCATCCCATGTAAATTCATCATTGTGCAATGTAAATACAAAGTTGAAAATTGAAAATGACACACGATTCATCAATCACCAACAATATTATCATACTTCACATTGAATCAGTGATACATGCACATCAAAAGTAAATTTATAACTTATAACAAATGAAATACATTGATTTGTATTAGAAAAGTACGAAGTATATACTAAATAGTAGATACAGAAGTTTGAAATAGTAAATTAAAATTTCTCAAAAATAGTAGGGTGACAAGTGAAGGACTTGGTCATCAATATTGAAAGTCAAAAGTTACAGCCAAAAATTAACAATGAACACAAATCGACATCAAAAGAGCACGAAGGAATCAATACCATTGGTTGGTCCTATACATCCATCTATTGTACAACAGCATGAAAGCCATCAATGGGAGTTGAGTCACTCGCCACTCTTATGAGTAACGAATGCAATGTGCAGCTCATTCATATCTCAAAGCCAAATGCTAAAAGACTTGTAAATGTCAAATAAGAGAGATGTATAAATAAAGGTGAACTAAGTTTAGTAGTTTACTAAGCTTGTTGCTTTTTTTTAACTTTTTATGCATTTTGGAAAAGAAATTGACGGAGGGCATCCACAAGCCCCCTTTTTGTGAAATGTGTATCACTTTTCAGGAGGGGCTGCCCACAGCTCCCCATTTTGCAAAACATGTCCCACAAATCGAAGAAATATTCCAAGTTAGGTTTCATGGAGTTTTGCAAAAAGAGGGGCATGGTGAAACATTTCACTAAGCAACTCCTTTGAAAGGAAGCGGGGAACAAAGGGGCATAACCATGGGCCCCAACCCTATGGGACGTATCCCATGGAACACTGTAAAAATCTGCACAAATGTTGGAAAAGCCCACCATGGGTAACAACTCATTGATCTTGAAACACCAAACTCGTGGTACATTAATCAACTATAAAATGCCTTCATCAACATACAAACATGGGTATTTCACCTATGCATCTCAAAACCTCTTGAAACTAAAGCAAAAACCTCAAGAAGGTCAATTCCCACTTTGTGCTTGAATTATACATGTGAAGCCCTAGGGAAGCACCAAGTGCCAAAAAAATTGGCCTGTGGCTGCTCAATGTTAATTATATCAACCCTTGGTGTGTACATGTTTCTAACTAATACTAGTGATAATTCTCAAGTTGTACTAAGGGATGCTTCTACGATAAATTGAGTCTACTTGAAATATGGAAAGGCAGAAATTTTATAAGACAAAAAAGATTCAATCTCTCTTGAACTCTAATTGTTCACACAAAGGTGCTGGAAAGCTACTGATCTAGTCAGCAACAAGAGGTAAAAAATCTTGGAGTATACTATAAACATGGCATATAAGAATCTCAAAACTTATGTTTTGAGTAACTAACTGAACCGAATTTAAATAGGAACGCAACAAATTACCGAGATAACCATATACACAAAGATGCAGCGGAAATAATACTTCATTTCATTAATGGAAAATACTGAAATATGCTTACAATCAGAAATGGAAATAAACTAGCTAGGGCGATGGTAGCTTATCTCTGAGAAGAGATGTGTTGGCTACATGCCTCTGAACTGTGTTACAATGAGGCTCGAAGGCCTATTTATTGTTGAGAAACAATGAAAAACCCTTAACATTCCAAAACCTAACCCTAGGAGATGAAACGCCAAACTGTGGACCCCGTTTGGGGGTAAGTTGGTACATCAACTTCCCGGGGTCGTAACTTTAGCATATGATCTCCGTTTGACGCGTACAATAGCTCATTAGAAAGATCTATCCGAGAACTACCATTGTTGGAACGGGCAACATGGTCCATTCCATGGACCCATGTTGCCCCCGGATTCCCCAAAAAACATCGTTTAGGGCCTCAAAAACGGCTCCGGAAGTTCAGGACCCGAAAAACTGCTAAAAATAGTAAGTTGTGCTACAATTAAGGAAACTGAAAATGCTGAGAAAGACAATGGTGGGGGTCCAGGTGGACTTGGCAGGTGGCCACCAATATCCACCTGGATCACTAACAAAACACTTGACTCTCCACAACAAATAAGACAGCCAGGAGTTCTTCTATATGTTATGGGTCATATCATATGTGAAACAACACAACCAGATGCGCTATAAAATGTAAAATGAAGCTTTGGTGTAATAAAGAATTGGGTCCGAAACAATTGCAAGCAAATGTTGCTTTTGGTACACTATGCATGCTAGATGTTACCTTTTTAAGGCATTAAAGGTTAAGGGTTGAAAGAAACATAACTTCTTTTAGCTTTTTATGGAAGACTAATTTATCAATCAGTTATTTATGCCGGAACATCACTATGCAATTTGAAGAGAGATATTTTATTTAAATTAGGTGAATAAGCACTGAATTTATTGTGAGGGTGAATTTATCAATCACTGCACATGGTTCATACTTCATAACACTAAATATCTTAAAAATTAGATATTTAAAGTCGTGTATCATGCTATTCATATTGATAAGATCACAAAAGCAACTATAATTTGTTTTTGATGTTACAAAGGAAAAGAAAGTGGAATTAAAAGAAAGACAATTTCTCCATCATACACTCACAGTTACTTACATTCATCGAATCTATTATTCTGGCAGTGGATATGCTATGGAAAGCCAAAAGATTAGCATATGATCGCAATGGAATACTCTTCAGTAAAGAAACCTGCCAGACAAAAAGATGTCAGTGACAAAAACATTGCACTTCTGAACTAAAAGTTTTCAAAAAAAGATATCAAATAAGTTGCTACACAAAAAGGCAAAGTTATTAGTCACATTTAGCACATCGGAGGATTTTAGTATGTATAGATGGTGCATGTTAACTTTGAGGTAAATATTATAAACCGACATAGAAACCAGGTAATAAACAATAATAATATTGGCATGCCTGACTGACTGTGCTAAATGGAGATGTACTCCATATTTTTTAAGTATCACTCAAAATGCACCCAAGAATGTGCAAAAGACACCCATTGCTACAGAACCTTTATATTTGACATTCATAGGCAAGTTTTGGCACACTTTATAGTAACACATGGGGTAAAGGAACCTTGACTATTGATAGCCACATAGAACGCACTTTTGTGCTGCACATTTGTAGCGCATTTACATATATAACCTTGATGCTTTGAGTAGCTAGATCAGAGTAATTGTATACACCCGCATGCTGTATAAATGTTTACACACCACGTGCTTTGTGGTCCCATTAACTGCTTTTGGTCATCCTTGGATGGTAATATAGTTTCTTTCTTGCTTCCTTTCTCTCTGCTTCCTGGATTATAGATGCAAACCATTTTCTGTCCCTCTAAAGTGTTTATGGATTTTGATTTATATATATGGAATTGGCATGGCAATCAATACAGATAGAGGTCACATAGAGAATCAAATAGATAAATACTAAATACAGCTAAAACAAGAATTGAAACCATTATTTATGACCCGCAGTCAAATTACCTGCAAGATTTGTGTGGATTTATTGTCACAGGCCTAAACACCCAATATTTTTCGCTACAGGTCTCATTTAACCAGACAAAATATACCAAAACAAATTAACACTACTAACTGACCATCTCACCCCAGCATATGCTAGAAATTTTGGGAATTTTGCCATGTTTCCAGTACCCTCTGCATATGCACTTGCATCGATCAGCACCAAACTTGAAACCTACAAATGAGAAAAGGATATGATACTTTCACCAGTCTTAAATGTAAAATTAATTAAATATGTTCTTCAAGTCAAATGAAAGCAGCAACAAAGTATAACAGATTTACTGGTTCACACTCACAATGAATTCAGTGCTTTATTTACCTAATTGAAATAAAAAAAACTCTCTTCAAATTGAATACCTGATGCTCAGCTTAAAGAACTGATTCATAAATCAGACTTCCATAAAAAGCTAAAAGTTATGTAACTTATGTTTCAACCTTTAACCTTTGATGCCATAAAAATGAATTTAGAATGTCAGACATTTGCCTAAAGATTTACAAATTCTGAAGCATTCCGACTACTCAAATTGGACAACAGACCTGACATCATTAGTCACCCTCAACTAGATGTCAAATGGCTCCTAAAGAAAAACAACATTTCACTTGAAACTGGAAATAACAGATAAAATTACAACTTAAATGCTACTGATACATAACCTTTATCCTGTAATTTTTGCAAAACATGAGTTTGACTACTTGACTGTAATTATACACTAAACACAACTGACTTACATGGAATGCATAGAACAATAATCTATGGCCATAAAGAACCACAAGAGCTGTGCACAAGTAAAAAAATAACCGAGAAAATTGAATACATGGAATCATAGAACAATAAACTATCGTCGTAGAGAAGCACAAGATAAGATAAGATAATTTTATTAATGTCCAACAAACCATGAAAGTAGGTCAATGGATCTGAAGAAGAGGACAATCAATATGAATACAATGTGGGAGTGCAAGCATAGCTCCTAGAAAATGCTGAAAATAACATAAAGAAAGAAAGATACAAGCGGTAGTGCTACTATGACATGCATATAAAAGACCGTGGCACAAAACAACATAATCAATAGCCTACCAAAAAAAAGTTGAGTAATATAGGAAGATCTAGCGATGGAGCTAAATATGTCAAGGGATATTGAATCTGGATTCTGATGACTTATGGCGAGGGAAGCGAACTGGGCACCAGCTTGTTGTCGAAGTCCCCTGGAACCAGTGGTGGGTTCAGCTGCATGATCCTAGGAGGGATTTAGGAGTGAGGGATACTCCTAGCATCCAAGGTCAAAAGAAAGAAGCTCTGGATAGATCTATGGCTGCGCCTGTGGGCATGGAAGGTAATAGGATGTGCCAAGGGCACCCTATTTTGGAACTGTTTGGAGCTGTTCCCTCCAGTGCTCTGACAACATGAAAATTGTTGTACAGTTCAGCATCATCGAACTAGTCCTGGAGGAATTCATCGACTTCCCGAAGGGGGAGAAAGAGAAGAGATCTGAGATCTCATGCTTCTATTATCTAGTACACCGTAAACTTTTTCATGTCACTTATGGTTCTAATTCTGACTAATCCACTTGAAAGAATGAGGTTATCATCCTAGTCATCTCAAGGAGGGGCATATTGCGCAGGAACTGAGATTTGTGGCTAAAAATGTCCCTAATAAAGAGAGCTAATTGTGAAAATTCCTAAACATGGAATCCCTACTGCAGCAAACTGATGTTACTTCTCCTACTTGTTAATCCATACAAGTTATTTATTGTGTTCTACGCTAAATATCGAAGTAAATACTACAGCAGCCTTCACTTAATTAAAAATAATATGCCGAAACAAGAAATTGAACAGGAGAAGATACAACACAAGTGACACAGTGATTTTTGAACAAATGTCCCTGGAAAAACCCAATTCGGAAAAACCGATACAGCAGATCTGAGGGTTTTATTATTATGCAGTAGTAATTTCTGAATACAACTTCTAGATGCCTTCCCGGCAACCCAGTTACAGAGAATATCACTAACAAAGAGATATGTGAGATTACCTCACACTATCACTGGAAGTTCCGGTTGATCCAACCCTTGAATGACTGCCCCTGGTTTCCTTTGCGTTGTGTCTGCGTCAGCCCAGCGTCAAACCCTCTAGGGACTGCGTCACTCCTCCTGCTGATCGATTTGCTGCCCAGGAACTTCGATTTCTACCTCCCAGTCTCACACCTCGACACCTAGCTTCTGAAATCGATTCCTTCAACAAATTTTCAGACTTCCTCTCGGCTTTTGCGCTGCCTCAACATCAGCCTACGCTGCCTCTGTGTGGGCCTACGTAGCTCTACACCAGCCCCTCTAGCTTTGCGTTGCCACTGTTGGATCTCCCTCTGCCTTCTCTGCTGAGTATTCTCCGACCGAGAAAGATTTCCCTTCGGATACTATCCCTACCCCTCACTGCAAAAGCTCACTTCGAATTTCTCACCGGCAACTACTGTGCGTCAGAAATTCGATCTTCTGAACTCTCTTTGTGTGTGTCTTCCAAATGACCCTCAAACCTCCTTAAATAATCTTCTCATTGACATTCAAAGGCTCAGATTAGAAGCTAATCAATGGCTAAGATCATTTTTGCTTGATCCTCGTCTTCTTCTGGAAGTTACACCCACAGTTAGATTAATACCTGTAATTATTTTAATTTCCTAAGTTTAGACTTAGGGACCCGTTAATAATAATTAATTATTTTAATAAAACTATCTCCAGGTGGAATTTCCGAAAACGCTTTCTGGGTTCTTTGGAATACATGTGCCCAAGCCTCCCTGCAAAATTTGAGACTTAGAGCACATCCGATGCTACCAGAAATCAACACTCACTCTTAGCAAGGAATGTGCTCTAGCAATGCCTCCCACTGAATCATCACCCCGACTTCATGACATCGTCCTCTGTGCTACTGATGTCTGACATGTTGTCCACCGACTACTGCGCTGCTACTGCAACTATATTGATGCTGACACTACCACTGTCAACACTGCATACGTACTACAACTCCCTCTCAAGTGTTGCATTTGTGCTGCTGCTAACACTGCCACTACTAACACTTCATCTGCACTGCAACTTAAAAGCATCCCAAAATCTGAACAAGTGTTCAACATGGACGCATCTCAATGTTGAAGATCTGACTGCTGCTAGTCCGACGCTATCCCTCTGAAGCCACTACGATGCTGCTGCTACTGTACCGTGCCTCCTTGCATTACTACAACTCTGCACTACGCTACTCAGACTTGGTGTTCTAGCCACTGCATATGTCACTCCAACACTCCTCTGCATCAACTGACACTAGTTCATCCTGCTACTTCTGATTTGGGCTCCCGTAGCAAGGAATTGATCCGAGAGGTGGGCAACTCAAGGATCCTGCCCATCCGTAGCTCTTTCAAACTACAACTCTAAATCAACCCACCTCCCTCTTGGAGGTATCTCGGTTGTCATGGAAAACTCTTCTTTTTCGATCTTCGTGGGTGCAGCCTTTGGATTGTGCTTCTCATCTTTGTCTTTCTCCCTAAGAGGACACTGTGTTGCGTAGTGACCCATTTCACCACATCTGAAGCATTTGACCTTCGAGACGTCCTTCTTTCACCTCCATTGCTCCTGCTGCCCCTTGGATGCAAGGGCTGCATTCTCTTCCTATTCCTTGGGCTTCGACCAACTGCTACTGCTTCCATCAAGTTTACACTTGACTAGATCTCTCCTCAGCGCTTCCTACTTGAGAGTTGCCCACATACTATCCCAGTCTCGCAAAGTTGCCCTACCCAGGATGCTCTGGACAAAGAATTGCCACTCTTATGAGACTAAGTTTAGGGCCAGTCTCACCATCTCGGAACCTTGAGGTGTAGACCCCACAGCTGCTAACTCGTCCCGGGTCTCCTGAAGCTTCGTGAGGAATGGATATTTGCGCTCCCCCTTCTGCATCTACGTAGATCTCATCTTTTGCTCCAAGTACATCTCCCGTTGCTCGGAAGATCCTTGATACAGCGTCGACAATGCATCCCACATCTCCTTAGCAGTGTTTCTACCAGCTATGTGACAAACTATATGATCCTTCACTTCGTCAAGGATCATTCTTTTTGTCTTCGCCATTTCTCCCTTGTACTTATTGAGCAGATCTGGATCCGCGAGCTCAACCACCACGTCGTCGACGTAGACTTTGAGAAAATGCTCATCCAAATCACATAGTTGGATGCCCCATCCAAACTATCCTGATCTCTAAGTCCACTAGCTGCCATCTCTACCAATTGAAAAAGTCGAATAGCCTCCTCTCTCCTCTACGCAACACTAGACTGGCCTACGCACTCCCTTCCAGAGCTTGTAGATCTACCCCTTCTAAAGCTAATGAGAATTCAGACCACTTGGCTAGGAATCCTCTGAGGAAGAATTCCCTCAACCGTGTCTCTCTCTTCCATCTGACGACTTTCTACCCAGCAACTGCCTGCAAAAAACTGTGTCCCACCAGAAAAACCCCTCTTCGCTGAAGCTTCTACTGCGTTGCTCCCTCTACCATTGACAAATCTCGATCTGGAAATCCTACCTCTCTGTCGACTCACTCAGAGAGAGATTTACCACAAAAATCATTCCCTCCTAGCCTAACTGCGCAAACTCTCAGGGGATTCAAATTGTTGCCTCTGCATGAATTTCGAACTCCCTTCCTCCTTCAGCACTGGGCTCTTCCCGCATTTTTCTCTTGTTTCACCTGCAACTCTGATACCATGTGCAAATTCCTAAACTTGGAATCCCTACTGCAGCAAACTGATGTTACTTCTCCTACTTGTTAGTCCATACTAGTTATTTACTGTGTTCTATGGTAAACATCGAAGTAAATACTACTGCAGCCTTCACTTAATTAAAAATAATATGCTAAAACAAGAAATTGAATAGGAAAAGATACAACACAAGTGACAGTTATTTTTGGACAAATGTCCCCGGAAAAACCCAATTCGGGAAACCGGTGCAGCAAATCTGAGGGTTTTCTTATTATGCAGTAGTAATTTCTGAATACAACTTCTAGATGCCTTCCCGACAATCCAATTACAGAGAATATCACTGACAAAGAGATCTATGAGATTACCTCACACTATCACTGGAAGTTCTGGCTGATCCAGCCCCTGAATGACTGCCCCTAGCTACCTCTGCACATTGTCTGCATCAGCCCACCGTTAAACCCTCTAGGGACTGCATCACTCCTCTTGTTGATCGATTTTTTGCCCAGGAACTTCGATTTCTGCCTCCAGGTCTCAGACCCCGGCTCCCAGCTTTTGAAATAGATTCCTTCAGCAAATTTTCAAATTTCCTCTCGACTTCTGCGCTGCTTCAGCATCAGCCTATGCTACCTCTGCACGGGCCTGCGTAACTTTGCGTCAGGCCCTCTAGCTATGTGCTGCCACTGCTGGATCTCCATTCTGCCTTCTCTGCTGAGTATTCTCCGATCGGGAAAGATTTCCCTTCAGATACTATCCCTTCCCCTCACTGCAAAAGCTCACTTCGAATTTCTCACCGGCAACTGCTCTGCTTCATAAATTCGATCTTCTGAACTCTCTCTCTGTGTGTCTTCCAAATGACCCTCAAGCCTGCTTAAATAATCTTCTTGTTGACATTCAACGGCCCAAATTAGAAGCTAAACAATGGCTAAGATCATTTATGCTTGATCCTCGTCTTCTTCTAGAAGTTACACCCACAGTTAGATTAATACCCATTAATTATTTTAATTTCCTAAGTTTACACTTAGGGACCCATTAAAAATAATTAATTATTTTAATAAAACTGTCTCCGGGTGGAATTTCCAAAATCGCTTTTTGGGTTCTTTGGAATATACATGTGCCCAAGCATCCCTGTAAAATTTGAGACTTAGAGCACATCCAATGCTACCAGAAATGAACATTAAGCATCCCTCTCGAATTTCGATACAAACACTGATAGTTTCCTTTGATCTCATAGTATAGGGGGGCACCTAAAAGTAATATGTGGCTCTGTCTCTGGCTCCTTTAAATGGCACATTTGACAAATCCTATCTATTGTGGTATATGGTCGTTTGTTACTATCCGGAATCTATGAGAACCAACTTGGAGTTGTCCTAGTAGGATCCTTAGTGAATGCTTACGTGTAAGTAGGGCAGACTATGATGCCATCCAATAGTTCCGAAAAGTGCTCTAAGTAGAAGGAATGGTTAATTTTACAACAAAATCTAGCACTCCCATATGATGTAAAGTCCCAAGCAACAAGGGGATAGTTTGTGCAACTTATCAAGGCAATCTTCATCATTGTGACCCTATGAACCCAAGACCAACAACACCACCGACGTCAGAAGCAACAAGGGAAATAACCAATGAGTGCCTTCAATACTATGCAATCTTCATCATTGGAATATTTGGTTCATGACAAGACTCTAAAAGTTATTAGCAATGTTCCTTTCCATAAAATTACAATAGACCCTCCTTCCTTTCTTTCTACCCATGAATAAAAAAAATGCAAAGATCACATGACTGGAAACTCTATTAAGAATGAGGATATAGTTTGAGCCTCATCAAATGAATGCATCACACCTTCTGGCAACATAACACATATACGTTATAGTATTATGCCTCCTCAAGAAATTGGTGTGCCCTTTCAAAGGTTCTTTGGCCATGATTAAGCAACCTAAGAGAAGAATTTGGTTCAGTAAAGGAGCCGACAAAGAGAGAGAACTTCACTTGTGATCATGATTTAGAATTTTGCATGGTCCATCTATAAAAATCAGTGTATGATGACTTTGACTAATATAATGATGACCCAAGCATGAAACCCATGCTTTAATAAGTTGTTGATACAATAATAGAAATTATTTTCTTTATTCTTTTGACAGGTACATTTCATAATGACTCAAATACATTAATGAAGACCGAACCTAGTTACGTTTTCCAACACATAATTATATGCAAGTCACAATATAATGTATTTGTCAAAAGAAAGAAAAAGAAATTTTATTATTATTAAAATTGACTTATTAAAGCATGGGTTTTATGCGTGGGTCAAGTGGTTTTAGGTCAAAGGCTCCATTGAAGGCTTCTAGGGTTTTTGTCAAGTGTCCTTGTCCATGTCATATTGAAAGAAACCCTTATTGGGAATTATTTGTCAAGAAAAAAAATTATTTTATATTAAAATAAGTCTTCTAGGCCTCCTCCATTAAGTATGCCTCAAAATTGGACAAGTCGACCTAAAACTGGGCAGCAAAATCACTATATAAAGGCAGTAACTCGACCTCATTTGTCAATAACTCACAATAAGTTTGATCTGGAGTCTCTAGGCTAAGAAGAAGTGTAAAACTCTAAGGAAGAAGAAGAAAAGGACAACAAAGGAGAAGGAGGTCTCTCACAAGCATAAGAAGTCGAAATTCTCTCTCTTTTTCCACACGTCTGAAGTTGTGCAATTGCTAGAAATGGGCCAAAATTCTGTAGTAACTGTGAGGCTGAAATTCTGGTGTTGGGGGTCGAAATTCTGCAACTAGGAAGTCAAATTTTTGGATTGTTGATGGGTTGGAGCTGCTGGATAAGAAGAGACTACTATATCATCCTAGAAGGCTGACTTGGTGGAGGTGGAAGGTTTGTTGGTCTATGGTCTTGGTGCATCTCAATTTGAATCACTGAAGGAAGAATTCTTGATTGGGTTTTCCCCTATATAGGGGTTTTATCCCTGGCTGTCTGCCTACATCTGGTGGCCCTGATCTCCATGTTTTGATTTTGATAATTGCTTTGATGAAACAAAGATAAAAGAAGAATGTTAATAAGAACATATGACTATCACAATTAATTATCAACATAAGAAAATCTTTCTGCCTTTCTGATTTTCTAACACGGTTTCGAGGCTAAGGTAAATAAGGAAGAAAAAGGCAAGTTAAAGGATCTATTGATGAAAAAGGAGATCAAGAAAAAGGTCATTAAAAGGGGATCACATAAGGAGACAAGCCTACTATCTACAGGAACCATGTCAAACTCAATGAAGGCAGAAAACAAACTAGAAGGAGCCTCCAACTATAGGGCCTGGAAAACGAAGATAGACCTCATTCTCGAGAAGAACAAAGTTTGGATCTAGTTCAAGGGAAAATTAAGAAGCCTACAAATGAGTCGAGTGAAGCAAAGAAACAAAAGTTCAGAGAAACAAAAATATTAGCTATGAACCTTATAGTGGATGGAGTTAGGGATAACCTAATTCCATATATATCCAACATAAATTCTGCCCAAGAAATGTATGAGGCCCTTTCCAAGTTATTCACAATCAAGAACATTGGTCAAATAGCAAGCCTCAAGAATGATCTAAGAATTATTAAAATGACAAATGATGATACCGTTTCATCATATTTTATAAGGATATCTAGAATCAAATATGAACTCCAAACAGTAGATGAAGTTGTCCCAGAAAAGGAGCTCATAAGTACTACCCTTCTAGGACTACCGAAATATTGGAGTACCTTTGCAACAGGACTCAACAGTTGGAAGGATACTCCAACACTTGAACAAATGTGGAATGCATGTAGTCAAGAAGAAGCTAGAATATCGTTAGTAAACAACAAGGAGGATGAAGAAGAAAACACCTCAAATGCCTATTTTGCTCATCACAAGAAGAAGGGAACCTTCAAGAAGTTCAAAGGACCAAGGAACAAAGTGGACCTATCCAAAGTCAAATGTTACAACTGCCACAAGATGGGTGATTACAGGAGCCATTGTCCTAAGAATCCAAGAAATAAGAAGAGAGATAGGAATCAAGAAAATGTCACCGATGAAGCTCCATCTAAGAAGAACAAGACCGAAGAAGATTCCAAACTCAAGGAATTATACTACTGAGTCCTCCCTTTCACATATCCTTCCTTAGTCTTCTATTCTAAGTTCTGAATTTCCTTTATGTTTTTAGTTCTAAAAGTTGTAGGTCTAACATGTTGTGTTAAGACATTTTTGAATTATTTTTATAAGTTGTAGGTATCCCTCAAAGATTGGATTAAGAGGGAGCCTCCATAATTTACCATAAGATAAGTACCTTGTTCCTTGTTTCATCTTTTCATATTTAGTTTCTTCCTCACATTAAGGTTCATTGGTATTATATGCTAATAATTTGTTCTTCATGACTTTCCTTGGTAGGAAAAGCTTGCAGAATGCACAAAGGCTATGGAGGAGACCTCAAAGGATAAACTTGAAGCATGAAATAGGTTTTGGAAGTCCATCAAGAAGTGAAGTCCTACCAGGTTTGTTATAGAACATCTCAGGGTATGTCTTAAATCATTGTTGTTAAATTCTATTCATGAAAAAGGTATGTTCTTTCTCTTTTTAAATATGCTTTACATTACTGACATCGTTATGCCTAGGGTTTTGAATCATAAGAGATTCTTGTTAGAGTGATTAATCATTAGATTAAATCTACCCTCATTACACTATAATTCTTATGGAACCCTAAAAGGTTCTCTATAAAACCCTAACCTAAGGGTGTGTCAATATTGATTATGAAACCCTAGTCTACTTAGGGTCGCTGACGAAGTCTAGAAATCATATTTTCTTAATGTTTAGAGTTTTCGGTATTGCTATAATAGAAACCCTAGTTCTTCAGGGTTTGTTGTTAATGTACTATAACCCTAGATCTTTAGCGTTTGTAAGCTAAACCTTTGATTAGTCATAGTAAAATCCTAGGAATGAAACCCTAGGTACATATTCATTTGTCAAATCAAAACCCTAGTCTGGTCAAAATTGTTGTATATCTAACTTTAATATATTGATGTTTGTGTCTTGGGTTTACCTAGTAGATATTGTTGTGATTTCTTAGTACATGACTATAAAATCTTAGATATGTATATGCGAGTATGTTGACCTATTTGTTGTTACTCATGCTTTAGTTTGTGAAATCTAAGGTTTGTAACAAAACCCTCATAAATATTGATATTCTAGGACTTCATTACTAATATGTTTTAGTTTTGATATCTAGGGTTTGCAACAAACCCTAGTAGAATCTAACATGCATAGTTGAATTGTTATTTGATTAAATTGCTAATATCTAAGGCTTTGTGTCACAAAGGTGGAATCTAAGGTTTGCAAGAGTAAGAGTTTGATATCTTGATTGACTTGCTTTAAGTCTTAATAATATGATCTAGGGTTTATCCTAAGGTTGAAGTATGCCTCTCTCGCTGATTATGAACCTAACTAGGCTTAGGTATCAGATGTATAGAGTTTAAATGTTTTAATGCTTCCATTATAATGACCTGATTTTTCGTATAATTAACTTCATGCTTCTATATATTTGTATTTGGTTGTACTTGCTATTGAAGGATTTGCAGGTACACAATCTTCAAGATGATGAAAAGGTTCATATAAGCATGAATTTGAAACCATAAGAAGGAATGAAGCCATAAAAGGTCTTCTAATGTTATATAAGAAGAAAGTAGTTGATCTCCCTACGTTCAAAGAGAGCCTAGATAGAATAAAGGGTACATTTCCCCAATTGAGAGGGAGGGCACATTATGATAGTAAGTTAAGCAAAAGAACTACAAATGAATGTTCGTAAAAAAGACTTGAGAAAGTACTAAGGATGTATTTTGGTGCTGCTGAAGAAATGAAAGAAGAAGAAGAAAGCTTCCAACAAAATTGTATATATGCATAACTTGATGATACAAGCAGCATTTGAATGATAAAGGACCTCGAAGGTTTGTGTTTACTTGTTTGTATGTTTGAAAGGTTATTTTTAAATGGGGTTTGTGTTTGTATAGGTAAATCTCTCCATAAGAAGGTAGAACACTTGGGAGAGTTGAAGCATCTAATGGCGGAAGCTTGGGAGAACAACTAGTCGGGCTATGTGATGATGTTTAGATCCCAAAGCAGGAGGGTGGCGTTGGTCATGGAGCTCCAACCTTGGATGCGCACCTAGATCCTTGGGTTGATGGTTGGCAAGTAAGTCTGATGGTACCTAGACTTGCTGAAAGCTTGAGTCCATCTTAGTCCCACCCAGATGGATAACCCTGGTCAGGTATCTAGTTTGAGGCACTGAGTATCCCAGAACTCTTCCTAGTTCATTTTGGAGATCTTCCATGTACCTCTATATAGATGTAATTATGAATACCTCCCTAGTTAAGAGGGATTGTTGAAAAATGTAACTAGGTTCGGTCTACATAATTATATTCAAGTCAAAATATAATGTATTTGTCAAAAGGAAGAAAAAAGGAATTTTATATTATTAAAATGTACTTATTAAAGCATGGGTTTCATGCTTAGGTCAATTGTTTTTTGGTCAAAGCCTCCATTGAAGGCTTCTAGGGTTTTTTCAAGTGTCCTTATCCATGTCATATTGAAGGAAACCCTTTTTGGGAACTATTTGTCAAGAAATAAATTTATTTTATATTAAAATAAGTCTTCTAGGCATCCTCCATCAAGTCAGCCTCAAAACTGGACAAGTTGGCCTAAAATTGGGCAATAGAATCACTATATAAAGACAGCAACTTGACCTCATTTGTCACTCACTCACAACAAGTTCGATCTATAGTTTCTGGGCCAAGAAAAAGTGCGAAATTCTAAGGAAGAAGAAGAAGAAAAGGATAGCGAAGGAGGAGGTCCCTCACAAGCATAATAAGTCAAAATTCTCTCTTTTTTTCCACACATGTGAATTTGTACAGTTGTTGGAAAGGGGCTGAAATTTTGGAGTACCTGGAAGGCCGAATTCTGCTACTAGTGGTCAAAATTCTGCAACTGGGAAATCGAATTTCTGGGTTGTTGTTGGGCATGAGTTGTTGGATAAAAAGGGACTACTATATCATCTTGGAACGCTGACTTGGTGGAGGAGGAAGGCCTGTTGGTCTAGGGTCTTGGTCCATCTCAATTTGAATTACTGAAGGAAGAGTTCTTGACTGGATTTTCCCCTATATAGGGGTTTTAGCCCTGGTTGTCTGCCTACATCTGGTGTCCTTGATCTTCATGTTTTAATTTTGATAATTGCTTGATGAAACAAAGATAAAAGAAGAACATAAAAAAGTTAATAGGAATATAAGAATATCCAATGTTCCACTAAGTTTCCAAGATGGGGAAACATAGAGCGCGGATACACACAAGGGGGACGTATATAAGAAACCCCAAAATTTAGGGAATTTTCAGGGAAAGGGGGGACGTTAGAGTGATACAAATTATAAATTAAAAATTTAATATATAAAAATACAAATAAAAAAAAAATCCCAAAAGTATGTCAATAACTAAATAAAAAATCTTAATAATTATGAAATGTACATCTAAAGATTGAATATGATCATCATTACATATTAGATTATTATCATTTATGAATTATCATTTGACATTTCTGCATTGTAAATCTAAAAGTAAATTACTAAATTGAAACCATAATTTGACATTATGCAATGTTCCATATGTTGTATCTCTGAGATGATAATGGTTAGCTATCATGCCAGGGCATCTCAGATATTTGTTGTGGAGGGTTTTGTTTTAATTTTGGAGAACCAATGTATGAAACAGATTTAAAACAGTGATGCCTAACCTTTTTGAATAATACTAATATTTAAACAAAGCGCTACTATTAAAATCCACACAATGATTTAGTTTGTCTGGTGATGAGCAGAAATAGAAAGATGATATGACTATTACAGTTTTCAAATAGAAAATTAAATAACCATAAGTAAGAAAACCTTCAAACAATGTTCAGAAAGTTTGACAGAATATGCCCAAGATTACAAAGATACTGATGATTTTATGATTTAGAGGGAATTACTTAAACAAACAATTTCCTATAATTCATTCTCTTTAAAGATGATCACTTCAGAAAGCTTATAGGAGTAACTGAGACACAACTACTCCTACCTATTTATCTTTGTAAAACTTAAGAATATGAAGAAAACACAGTGAATGAAAACTGGAAAAACTTACAAGGAATACGAAACTGTATGAATGAAAATTAAGAATCCTTTGCTTTGCTATTAATGATTCAAAAAAAGCATAGTACATTTAATGCTTACAAATGTTTCTTCAAGCGTGCCACCCTTAATAAATCGTGAAAGAGAGTTATTTATACAAGTTTAGAGGTAATAAAATATCTTAAACAAATTTACAAAAATAGCTTAATACAAAATCAGGAAAATGAACTGATAGTCGAGCTGTCACTATTTTGGTGTTGAACTGTTGATGACTATTTCACAAAATTCTGAATGTTGCTGAGTTGTTGATGATTGTTCCTAAGAATGTCAAATGTTGTTGATCCTTCTTTCAGTCAAGTAAATCAATTAATTGTTTCCAACGTTTCTTATCTGGGATAGATAACTTAGTTACCCTTCTATAAACCTCATCCATTTCTATATATTTAGTAAAAGTGGGTTTTACTAAAAATATATGTTTGATTTCATTTAGGATGAAAAAGGTATCTCTGAGTGCATTCAACACAAGCCTTGGTGTTGTTGTCCCTTTTATGTTTGAAACTGAAGTTGCACTGGCCCTGACTTTTGTAAGCTTGCGGACATAGTCTTCAATAGGCATCAACTTATCATTTATCACAAATATAGAGGGCAAACCCTTGCTAGTCAAGGGTTTCAACCTGCTAAAAAAACATTGAACTATGACATTAACACTGTTGCACTTTCCCTCCAGCTAAAGAGTGAGATTTTTCTTTGTAATAATCTTCTTCACTTCCAGTATGGTTGTTGTCCTATCATCAATACCTAATTCTTCTAGCTCATAGCTGTCTTTAGAATTGAGAAACTTGATTATTTTAGTAGCTATTTCTGGCATGTCCTCAAGTTCCTTTGAAATAGTTTCAATAGCTTATTGAGCTTTTTCCAACAAATCTTTCTGATCAAAGATTATTCTGATATAAGGCCAAATATCTTTGATTGATTCAGTAATCTCTCCCCATAAAATCTCCTTTACCAAACCCAATGTATTTCCAAGGTAAGAGTCTTTGACTTCTTTCTGCAATATCTCAATTTGACCTCTTGCCCTTTGCAACTCAACTACATGTGAGTTGTCTGCAACTGTTTTCATGTCTTGTAGTGCCTTCAGCTCATCCTGCAATTGCTTGATTTCTTCTGTCTGAATAGACAAGTTCTAAACGGCTTCAGCAAGTTGTTCAACTCCTTCTGCAGTACCTATGGTTGTTGTTGTGCCTGAGGTAGAAACTCCAAGTTATAGGGACTATTGCAAGAGGAACTACATCCATTGGAATATGCGCCTTTTTTACAGCTTCCTCTTTCTCTTTGACAAGTTTCTCCATTTGCTCCTCCATCTGTTTTATTTGCAGATTTTGTTCCATGATGAGCTTCATCATGTCAGATTTCTGAGTCTCAGTTTCTTCAATCTCTTTAGTCATCGGGTCCTCTGAAGCTGGAAATTTGAGCTGCTTCCTTAATGTTGAAACCTCAACATTTTTCTTCCTGACAAGTTCTTCTGCAGCATTTATATTGGAGAGATCATATCCCATCTTCAGCACTAGATCTTCCAAAGATTTGATCTTGGTGTGCTTTGCCAATGAGGAAACTTTTTCCATCTTGAGTTGTGACTGTGATTAGCCAAGGTGACCTGCAACTTTGACAGACTCATAGCAGTGTTAGTTAAAGTTGAAGAAATCATTTGGCCAATCCGTTTGTGCATCTCAATTTGGTCAATTGGATGTACATCTTTAACATTAAACTCAAATGAGGTTTGCTTCTAGTAATGTGTAGGGGTCTTGGGTTGTGGAATCTGAGCTTGTAAGAAAGCCATTTGCATTTTACCTTTCTCAGAGTCAAACACTGAAAGAAGTCTATCTTGAGAACTGGAAGAATGTTTCCAGAATTGAGTATAAGTATTCAATTTTAATTCCCCATTCATCTTCTTAATTTCACTCAAAACATGAAAAATGTCATCTTCTTTATCATTATGACTGCCTTCACTAGCCTGAATCACCTGTTGTTCCTGGGATGTGGTGGAATGAGTGGGAGGAGAATGAGCATACTGTCCACCAGATTGTGTGAAAAGAGATGTTTCTCCAAGTCCATCAAATGTTGTTTTCAATGACTCAATAGTTGCATTGTCCTTCAAAGAGAACCTAGGTCTCTTCTTTCTATGTACAATTCTAAAACCTTGACTTGATGCTTCAGTTGTAGGGGATGATTGTTCTTCCCTTCCTCATTTGGCTGTCTTTTCCTGTGCAAGTGGAGTTTGTAAATTTGAAGTAGAAACTACCTATTCTTCAGCTTCTTGAAGGGTTTTCTCCTTCCATTCTGACGGATTTTTGTATTGCCCAATTTCAGGCTTGGCTATGTGATGATATGAAGTAAACTTATTTTCAACTCTGAGTCTAGAAATCACTCCCATTGGGTCATAAGCCAAGTGAAGCTGAGGACAAACTTCATCTCCTTCAGTAACATGTCTACTTCTTCTCCTGTTGCTCTAGTGTTACAGATGAATGCACAAACCTGAGCCTTTAGCTTAAACTATGATTTCTTCTTTGCAGCCACAAAATGTACTTCATCTGCATTGAGCCTGTACCTAATGTATTCTAATGCAAAAATTCTCATAGGGAGGTACTTAGGCAGCTTATAAGGTGGAGGTGTTGGGATTATGATGTATGTGCTGTACTTGATAGCAACCCACTTGTAGCAGAACAACAACTCACTTGTACATGGTAACTAGATGAATCTACAGAAGAGATATCAGATGTGACAGAATGCATGACAGTAGTGTTTACAAATGTGACGAAATGTAGGGCAGCTTCAAGGGATCAGTTCAGAAGGCAACTCACTCAGATGACAGATCACAGTACAGCAGGTTAACAGCACAAAGTTACAAATCAAGACTTCACAAAATGAAGAAATAGAGGTATACGCAGGTTCACCATTGGCCAAGCCGCGTATACACGCAGGTTCACTGTATACAAGTCGCGTATACATACACACGCACTTTCACAAAAGGAAAAGCGTGTATGCCTTGGAAAACTAAGTTTTTGGTCCATGGTATTTTGATCCATGGAATTGGTCCAAGATATCGAGTCCGAGGTATTGACCCTAGGGCCTAGGTATTTGGTCCAAGGTATTGGTCCTAAATGGTTTTGGTCCATGGTATTGAGAAAGGCCTACAAACTATAAAAGGAGGAGAAGATCATTAGGCCAAGGTGTGCAAGTATCGAATATCTGATGAAGTGTGAGATCTAGTATGCAGGTTATTAGGTTATGGTGCATTGCTCGATCTGAACCAAGGATGAACCTTAGCAGATGATGAGGAACTAGATCTAATGATGGATCAAGATCTTGAGGTGTAAAATGAACTATCGTAATGTGTTTTTGCTCATGAATATTCTAGATCTGAATACTGACGCATATATTATTTTGTAAATAATATGATCTGGGTATGCTTGAAGTCTGGAATAGTTGTAATGTTTAAATCATCATTTACAGATCTGTACGCAGCTTTACTTTAGAAAATGGGCATATACACGCTGGCTCTACATATCAAAGCGGCGTATACGCAGGTTCTCTTTGAGCAAAGCGCGTATGCACACAGGTTCGACACATGGAAGTAGCGTATACCTTATAAAATATGTTTTAGTTGCTTTTCTTTGCTATTGCAATGTTTTGGGTTCTGGTTACTGTATTCTGGTGACAGCATTCTGAATGATCAGATTGATGGAGTGATTGATTGATTCGGTTGTGGTTGGTTCAAAAGGAGATTGGTTGATGCAAATATATTTGATGATTGAATGATGTTGTTGATGGATATAGTCTGAAAATTTATGAAACGTGATCCCCAAAAGAAGAGAGAAGGTTGTAGCCTTTTGTAGGCCAGCACCTATGTACTAGTAAACATATCAGTTAGTACAAGAGCTAGGGAGTTGTAGCTCCCTTTCAGTAGAAGCCGGAGAACAAGAGAAGGTTGTAGCCTTTTTCAGGTAGAAGCTTGCATACTGGTATAAAACTGCACCAGTACAAAAATTGTAAATAGAATTTTCTTATTATTAAAATAAGACAAGGACGATTACAGCAGGTGGTTTTCACCCACATTGGGTTTACACCTTATATCTTGGTGTTCATGTGTGTTGCTTATGTGTGATGCTTTATTCTGTTTTTACTGCACTGTCTAATGAATTCCTGATATACTGGTTAAAGTTCAATGCATGATAATTTGGGTAAATCAAAAAATCTCTACATATACGCTGGTTGCATTAAGTACAGTTGCATATACACGCTAGTTCACTAAGCTGAAGTAGCGTATACAAATCAGATTTGAAAATTAAATTATTGATCTGATAACACTGATTCACCCCCCTCTCAGTATTATTTCCAACAATTGGTATCAGAGCAGGTCCTTCAAAAGAAGCTTGATCGCTTGAAGGAATATCCATCATCATGAGTAATCAAGAAAGCGTGGGATCCATCAGAGCGTCAATCTTTGATGGGAGCAACTTTGTTTATTGGAAGGTAAGAACCACAACCTATCTTCAATCTCTTGGAACAGATGTCTGGGAAATCGCGGAAGGAGGATATACATTTCCATTAGCAATTCCTACAGATACAACAGGTAAAAAGCAATATGAAACTAATGCCAAGGCTGTCAATACATTATTGAGAAGTCTGTCACAATCAGAGTTTGTCAAAGTTATGCAGCTCAAATCAGCCAAAGAAATATGGGACAAAATCATTCTAAGCTACGAAGGAGACTCTCAGGTAAAACGTGCTAAACTGCAAACTCTCAAAATTCAATATGAAACGCTCAAGATGCACAATGATGAAAGTATAGCTAGTTAGTTCTTACATATAGATGAGATTGTTAATTGCATGAAGAATCTGGGTGAAGAGATAAAGGAAGTTACCTTAGTTGAAAAAGTTTTAAGATCCTTATCTACCAAATTTGAATCAAAATTATCTGCCATAGAAGAAAAGCAGGATCTACAAACTATTACTATGACACAGCTTCACGAAATCTTAACTTGCCTTTGAGATGAGAAAAGGAGGGCCATCAAATATGAGAGAAGTCGCATTTAAAGCTTCAGCGAAAGGAAAAGAAGAACTCAATGAATCAGGACATATTCCAGAAGAAGAAGAGGAAGCAAACTTTGTCAAGAAGCTTCAACGGGGTTCCGGAAGATTCAGAGGTAAACTACCTTTCAAATGTTTTGCCTGTGGTAGAGTCGGTCATTATGCTGCCAAATGTCCTAATAAAGATAAATATGATAAAGAGAAGGGATCTGCAAAATGGAATAGAAAACAAAGTGTAAGTAAAAAGAGCTACTATAATGATGAAGATAGTGATGGTTTATCAAATAGTGATGGAGATGAAAATAGTAATGACTATAGACTTTTGATGGCTTATGAAGATGATTTTTTGGATGCTTTAGATGAAGATGACCTTTATGAAGAAATCTCTAAACTCAAAATCAGTTTAGAAGAAAAGAATATGATTATAGATACCTTCACATACCAACTTGCTGAAAGGGAAAAACATAATGAAAAGCTAGAATGTGAAATTGTGAGTCTAAGAAAAGATCTTGAGAAAACAAAAGCTCTCAATCATAGATTTGTTAAAGGATCAAAAACCTTAAATGAAATTATCAAAGTGCAGCGCTCTCCTCTGATAAAGACAGGTCTTGGATATACTAAAGAAACATCTCAATCTCAGAAGCTGTCAACCTCCACTAAAAGCTATCTTGATGTAGCAAAGAGCAGTGAACAGTTTGACAATCGTCAACAAAGACATAAATCAGATCACCAGGTAAATCAGAGTCAATTTACTTCAAGGATGAACAAAAGCCACAACCAACCTCAGGTAAATCGTACTCAATTCGTTTCAAAGATGAATATCAATAGAAACTACAATCACCAGGTCAGTAGATTTGATAATTGCAAGAACTTCTTTAATGGTCAAGGTTTCTCATGTCATAATTTTGGACACAAAGCTGCTCAATGTGTTGCTTACAAAACCATCATGACTAGAGAAGCATGAAATCAAAGGAATGTGACAGGGATCAAGAAAAGTTCCTATAATAACTTTTCTCTTTTTGAAAATGAAATAGAATGCTCACTCTGTAACAACTTTGGCCATGAAGAATCTGAATGCAGAAGTAAATTTCGGCAAATATCTCAAAAGGAGCAAACTCCATTAAATCCCAAAATATGGAGAAAGAAAGAACCGCAAACAAAAAGATCTAGTATAGCCTTGTATATAGAAGAACAAGAAAACCAGTGGTACATCGACAATGGATGCTCAAAACACATGCCAAGTGAAAAAGAAAAACTACACTCATATAATGCCTTAGAAAAGGAAAAGAGTGTCTCATTTGGAAATGACACTCCTGCTGTCATAAAAGGTAAAGGCTCTATTTTCTTGAAAGAAAAAGTTAAAGCTGGGAATATTATGTATGTTGATGGCTTAAAGCATAACCTGTTGAGTGTGAGTCAAATGTGTGATCAAGGAAATGAAGTAGTGTTTCAATCAAATGGATGTGTTGTTCGTGAGCTTGATACAGGAGAAACCGTGATCAAAGGTACAAGAACTCCAAACAACCTATACATACTCAAGGGAGGACAACAACAGTGCTATCTAAGCAAAAATGATGAAAATTGGTTATGGCACAGAAGATTGGGACATCTAAGCTTTTCTCAAATAAGAAAAGCATGCAGATTTCAGGTTGTTCGTGATCTTCCAGATATCAACATTCCTGAAAATACTATATGCAAATCATGTCAATTTGGTAAGCAAACCAGATCTCACTTCATCGAAAAGGAAGGATCAGCTAGTAAGCCTCTTGAACTTGTTCATACTGATTTATGTGGACCATCAAAGAAAAAGTCACCTCGTGGAGAAGAATACTTTATCTTGTTCATTGATGATTTTTCCAAAATGTGTTGGATAGGTCTTCTAAAGCATAAAGATGAAGCATTTGAAAAGTTCAAAGCCTTCAAAGCTTTAGTTGAAAACGAATCAGATGCAAAATCAAATGTCTCAGATCTGATCGAGGGGAGTTTACCTCGGATGAATTCTTTGACTTTTGTGAACAACATGGAATAAAAAGGCAGTTCTCCACCGCAAGGACTCTTCAGCGAAATGGAGTGGAAGAAAGAATGAACAAAACTATTCAACAAATGGCTCGTGCTATGCTAGATAAATCTGGAACTCCTGCAACTTTCTGGGGTGACGTTGCATTCACCACCATCACTATTCTCAACCAAGCAAATGTTTGAGTAAACAACACTCAAAATCCACATGAATTTTGGTATGGTAAGACTCCTACTGTAAAATACTTCAAAGTCTTTGGAAGCAAATGTTACATCAAAAGGACTGATGAAAAACTTGGTAAGTTTGAACCCAGAGCAGATGAAGGTATTCTTCTTGGCTACTATTCCTGAAGTAAAGGATATAAATGTTATAATAAAAGATTTGGGAAAATTATTGAAAGTATTGATATTGTGGTTGATGAAGCATGCAAAAATCGAAAACAGATAAAAACCGAAGATTATGACAATGAAGAAGATGAGGATCATTTTCCCACATCAAATCACACTAATTCTGAAGAGGAAACCAATGAAGCACCAGAAGAAGAGATAACGATAGAAGAAAAAACTGCGTCCAAGTATGTTCAGAAAAATTATCCAAAAACTCAAATTTTAGGGGAATAAGGGGCAGGTGTGCAGACAAGAAGAACTATTGCCGAAGCCTCAAGCTATCTAGCATTATTATCTTCCACTGAACCTCAAAATGTAAATGAAGCATGCAGAGATGAATGTTGGGTCAAGGCCATGAATGAAGAACTTGGGCAAATTGAAAAGAATAATACATGGGAATTAGTTCCTAGACCTCATGATAAGAATATCATAGGAACCAAATGGATATTCAAAAACAAGTTGAACGAAAATGGAGAAGTTATCATAAACAAGGCCAAACTCATTTGCAAAGGATATGCTCAACAAGAAGGTATAGATTTTGAAGAAACTTTTGCACTTGTTGCTAGACTTGAAGCCATAAGAATGTTTCTTGCTCTTTCTAGTTTTCAGAAATTCAAAGTATACCAAATGGATGTAAAATCTGTCTTTCTTAATGGAGACTTAGAAGAAGAAGTCTATATTGAACAATCAGAAAGATTCATTCTTGGAAATGATGCAAAACTTGTATGCAAACTTAGAAAGGCTCTCTGTGGTCTAAAACAGGCACCAAGGGCATGGTATTACCGTCTTGACAAATATCTCCACCAACAGGGTTTTTCAAAGGGGTCAGCAGATAGCAATCTATATACAAAGATGGACACTGATAAATTGCTAATAATTGTTGTGTATGTTGATGATATCATTTTTGGTAGCAATGAAGAATCCATGAGTCAGAATTTTGCTTCAATAATGCAGCAAGAATTAGAAATGTTCTTGCTTGGTGAGCTTACGTATTTTCTTGGTCTACAAGTTCAACAAAATAAAGATGGTATTTTTCTCTCACCAACCAAATATCTCAAACAGATCCTGAAAAAGTATGACATGGAAGATTCTAAACCAGTATGTACCCCAATGGTAATAGGATGCAGTCTTAGCTCAAATGATGAATCAATAGCAGTACATCAACCAACTTACAGATCCATGATTCGCAGTCTACTTTATCTAACAGGTACCCGATCGGACATCAGGCATGTAATGGGAATAGTTGGAAGATTCCAAGCAAATCCAAAAGAATCACATCTTCAGGGAGTCAAAAGGATTTTCAAATATCTTCAAGGAACACAAAACTTTGGTTTATGGTATCCTAGGGATACAGATCTTACCCTTCATGCATATACAGATGCGGATTGGGCAGGAAGTGTTGATAACAGAAAAAGCACTAATGGTGGTGCATTCTATATGGGTTCCAGGTTAGTGTCTTGATTCAGCAAGAAACAAAGTTCAATTGCATTATCTACAACTGAAGCAGAATACGTAGTTGTTGCATCTTGTTGCACACAGTTAGTTTGGATGATGCAAACCTTGCAAGATATTCAAATCACATGTACTCCACCCATCTCCATTCTATGTGATAATACAAGTGCCATCAGTATTTCAAAGAATCCAGTCATGCAATCTAAGACCAAGCACATACCCATCAAATATCATTTCCTACGTGAACAAGTGCTTGAACAAAAGGTCAAATTGGAGTATGTTCCCTCCAAAGAACAGGTTGTTGATATATTCACTAAACCACTGTCCGGAGAGACATTTGAATATCTCAGACAAAAGTTGGGAGTAGTTGCTGCATCATCCTGCTATTAAATCCTATCCTCTTCAAAGACAGTTAGTTATAGGCGAGTTTAATGGAGCGTAGTCGTGTACAAACGTTGGTTTCTGTGGGTACAATAGTGTATATGTTGGTTTGAAGAAGCAGTGGGCCAGACTCAAGAGAAAGGGGTCTAATATGGTTCAGTGAATTATCTGCTCTGCTTGATGATGGTTACAATTTGTTGATGATATGTGGAAATATGTTGGCTCTCATAAGTAGTTGATAACTTGATGTATATCTCATTGATGATGATGCCTTGATAACTCTTCTGATATATGAAATGATCAGATCTGACAGTGAACATCTAGCACAGGTTCAGGGGGAGCATATAATGCATTGTTGGCATTATCTTAGAAGATATTGGTACAAATCCACATAGTTGTTTTTGATTCAGGTGGAACAGGTTCAAGGGGAGAGAACATGGTTGCTGGTCTAGATGTTGATTGACAGACGTTGTTGATGATAGTTGCTTATGACTATCATGGCCTTGTTTAAGATATTTTGTCTCTGTTATATATGTCATGTATATCATTTAATGTAAAGGTCATGAAAAGACCTAATTTGTAACCCCACTATGCATGGGACGGATGATGTAATGTTTCTTATATAAACAATTGGTATATCCCCACTTGGTTAGGTGGATAAGTCAAATTTGGTATATCCCCATTTGATTGGGAGATGTATGTATGTATGAGTCATTGGTGATAGGAAGGTCATTTGTGGTGTATGTATAGAGTCATGTTCTTCTTTTAGAACATCTTTTTGCAGACTTTGCTTATGCTCAGGGGGAGCATGGACTCGATCATGGGAGCTCAATCAGCACCTTCAGCATATCTGAGAATTCAGCATACACTCAGGGGGAGCAAGACCCTTTTCCCTTGATGTCAAAGGGGTAGAGTGACTTGGTGTGGTTGTTGTTGCCATCAAGTCCAAAGGGGGAGATTGTTGGCATTATGATGTATGTGTTGTACTTGATGGCAACCCACTTGTAGCAAAACAACAACTCACTTGTATATGGTAACTAGATGAATCTACAGAAGAGATATCAGATGTGACAAAATGCATGACAATAGTGTTTACAGATGTGATGAAATGCAGAGCAGCTTCAAGGGATCAGTTCAAAAGGCAACTCACTCAAATGACAGATCACAGTATAGCAGGTTAACAAAACAGAGTTACAGATCAAACTTCACAGAATGAAGAAAGAGAGGTATACGCAAGTTCACCACTGGCCAAGCCGCGTAAACACGCAGGTTCACTGTATACAAGTCGCGTATACGTACACACGCACTTTCACAAAAAGAAAAGCATGTATACCTTGGAAAACAAAATTTTTGGTCTGAAGTATTTGGTCCATGGTATTGGTCCAAGGTATCGAGTCCGAGGTATTGACCCTAGGTATTTGGTCCAAGGTATTGGTCCTAAGTGGTTTTGGTCCATGGTATTGAAAAAGGCCTACAAACTATAAAAGGAGAAGAAGATCATTAGGCCAAGGTGTGCAAGTATCAAATATCTATTGAAGTTTGAGATCTAGTATGCATGTTATTAGGTTATGGTGCATTGCTGGATCTGAACCAAGGATGAACCTTAGCAGATGATGACGAACTAAATCTAATGATGGATCAGGATCTTGAGGCGTAAAATGAACTATGGTTATGTGTTTTTGCTCATGAATATTCTAGATCTGAATACTGACGCATATATTATTCTGTAAATAATATGATCTAGGTATAACTGAAGTCTGGAATAGCTGTAATGTTTAAATCATCATTTACAGATCTGTACGCAGGTTCACTTTAGAAAATGGGTATATACACGCTGGCTTTGCATATCAAAGCAGCGTATACACAGGTTCTCTTTGAGAAAAGCGTGTATGCACGCAGGTTCGACACATGGAAGTAGTGTATACCTTATAAAATATGTTTTAGTTGCTTATGTTTGTTGTTGCAGTGTTTTGGGTTCTGGCTTGCGTTTTGGTTACTGTATTTTGGTGACAGCATTCTGAATGATCAGATTGATGCAGTGATTGATTGATTCGGTTGTGGTTGGTTCAAAAGGAGATTGGTCAATGCAGATATATTTGATGATTGAATAATGTTGTCGATGGATCCAATCTGAAAATTTATGAAACGTGGTCCCTAGAAGAAGAGAGAAGGTTGTAGCCTTTTGTAGGCCAACACCTACGTACTAGTAAACATATCAGCTAGTACAACAGCTAGGGGGTTGTAGCTCCCTTCAAGTAGAAGCTGGAGAACAAGAGAAGGTTGTAGCTTTCTGCAGGTAGAAGCCTGCATACTAGTATAAGACTGCACCAATACAAAAATTGTACACAGAATTTTCTTATTATTAAAATAAGACAGAGACGATTGCAGCAGGTGGTTTTCTCCCACATTGGATTTCCACCTTATATCTTGGTGTTCATGTGTGTTGCTTATGTGTGATGCTTTATTCTATTTTTACTGCACTGTCTAATGAATTCCTGATATACTGGTTAAAGTTCAATGCATGATAACTTGGGTAAATCAAAAGATCTGTGCATATACGTTGGTTGCATTAAGTACAGTTGCATATAAACGCTAGTTCACTAAGTTGAAGTAGCGTATACAAATCAGATTTGAAAATTAAATTATTGATCTGATAATACTGATTCACCCCCCCCTCTCAATATTATTTCCAACAGGAGGTTCACAGCTAAAGACTCTGATCTCTGTATAATTTTGGTAAAGATACCAATCTCCTGTTGTGGCTTGATCAAGTAACTATAAAACTTTTACAATTTCATCATTATCTCTGGGTTCTAGAGTGCTACTCATAAGATTAATGGTTGGATGAACAAACAATTCTATGAACCGTTTATTTGAAAATTCTTCTTTCTCCTTCATTCCCATAGAAGTCCAAAAGATCACTGATTGTTGGTTGCCTTCTTCATCTAGCTTCTACAAAGTGAATGGAAACTTGTTTCCTGGAAAATAGATAAAAAGATATACAAGTGCTGAAGCATACTTGAATACCTCTTCAGTATTGAACTAGACAAATTGTTCATGAATGGTCTCAGCTAGAAATTAACTAAAGTTAAAACGAACAGTGGGTTTGGCACCAGTAGAAAATATAGACAAGAAACCAATGATGGCTTCATCTACATGTTGATCAGAATAGTAACCAAGAAGATAAAAGAGAATGGTGGTAATTTTCTTGGTTCTGTCTGGGAATATAGATGAATCATAGGGAGGGTTTATTTTAGGCAAAGGGCTGTCTACAGCTAAGAAAATTTCTAGAGTTTGAGCTCTTTTAGTGAAATCAAGCTTTTGATAGGCTTTTGTTAGGCTTTCATGAGAAAAAGGATGGATTGGCACAATAGTTGGGCTTTGCAACATCTGTTCAATGGATTGAGCATTTACGGAGCACAGGATTTCTCCTGTAGATGAGATAATAGCTCTTTGAGTGGGGTCATAAGATGCATGACATTTTCTGACAAATTCAAGTGCTCTGTGTATTTGAGGGAAGGTGTAATGAGGAAGTTGGGAGTCCCAAAGTCCTATTTCATCCGTTTGATCAACTAATTGGTCCTCCATCCAGCAATACATCTCAAACAAATCAAATTCGGAAAAAGACTCGTGGATTTTACAGTCTCTGTCAACCAGGGGAATATGATGGAAGTCAACTTATGGATGAATGAGACGATTTGGAATTTCTGCAACTTCCTTCCCCTTAGGAGGCATTCCGTTAATTGAATTCCAAGTTGAAAGTGACAGAAATGGGAAGAATTGGGTTTAAACACAGTGATAACAAAATAACAGTATAACTGAAAACAGATTAAGTGGACCTAGATGCTGACTTGCTTATGAACAGAATGGAAAATTTGGTTGAATGGTAAATTTGTCATTTTGGCTGCAAGCTACAAGTATCCAATGATCAATCGAGTTACGGGAATGCACTTTGTAACCGTTTATTATGAAAGAACAAGTTTATAAGGCATAAAAATGGAGCAGGCCCGATAATCAATGGCTCAATTGGTATTAATTTATCAATGGGGCTAAGAAAGGGATCTATGGAATATTTATTTGAAGAGGTGGCAAATTAAATGGATAACGGACAAACAGGCGAAAGCTGATTGGACAGAGGAAGTGACGTGGGAGCGGAGGTGAAGGAGTGGACCGAAAACCGCGTTAGGGAGTAAGTTTGGGTGGTAATCGGTTTGGGATTTTAAGTCCCGAATAACTAGGAGTGGGGGTTGGCAGTTTCAGAGGGCGGTTTCCTAAACTGCCGACTTCGCCGACCCCCCCCCCCCCCCTCCCGTTCGGACGGAAAGGGAGGGCCGAGGAGCAATAAGAGTCGTTGGATCAGAGAGAGATGTGCAGGATGGAAAGAAAATGAATGAAGTTTAATGGAGTGAGGCGGAAAGTGATGGTGGGGTCAAAACGTTATAATGAATGTGACAGGTGTGGGGCTTCTCGGCGAATGAATGGATAAAGTGTAAATATTACAACATAACATTGAGATTTAGCAAATAATGGTTAACTTAAACCATTCGTTATATGCGCATGTATCCAATGTTCTAACTTAGGATAAAAATTCTATCATGCTCCAATTTCATTTCATTTCTCTACCTACCCTTAACTTTCTTAACATTTTTACAATCTTAGTCACCCGAGTGCAATTGGACTAGCAACTCAACATTTTCCTTTTAATGTTTAATCCACTTCTATCCCTTATTGCTTCCATTGGCTCAGATTAAACTGTTGACCCAATTTTATTTGCTACCTATCAACAAACAATTTAAATCTAATCCAATCATGATTAAACAGTACAATTGGATTGTATGAACTAGTGTGGCATTTAAACAATGTGCACAAAACTTTTATTTGCAAAAATAAAATTGACTAAGAGTAGTGGCATTTGGATTTGCAACACTTTCAGAATTTATTATTTTTTCTTTTCTTTCTAATCTAACATTTTATTTTTTGTGCCTTCCTTTTTTAGGCATCTATTCTAACGTTTTACTTGATATGGACTTATTCATCAAAATATCCCTAACATTTTTTTGTCTCTTTATTCTTTTTGTCCATATCCTAACTTAATATTTTCTCAAAATATATGTTTTTAAATGCTAACTTACGAAAACCAAAAATTGCTACAACACCCTCTAAATTCATCATTTGCAATGATGCAAGGTACATATAAATTAAATTAATAAATTAATCATTTGACAATTGAAATTATGCAATGCACATCAAATTTTTAAAAATGATAAAATATAAATTCATCATATGACAATGACAACGACATTATGTTGAAGTCTAAAATAGTCATAGAATACTAAACTAAAAGTATACATAGAAAGCACTAAGCAGTGAAATACATTTAAATTTCTCAAAAAGTACTAAATAATATTAATAAATAATAAGTTTTAAGTTTTAATATACTTTAAGTTTTTTATTTTTGTTATTGTTATTTAATTTTTTTAAGTTTAATTTTAATATAATTTGCTTTACTTATTTATTCTTAAATATTTTTTTAAGTTTTAACAAATTTTAAGTTTCAATATAGTTTCATTTAATTTATTTTTTTCGTATATATAAATTTGTATTTTTTTAATGTTTTATAAAAATTATTAGACAAAAAAATTGTGTGGGATGCATATGTGTGCCCCTTGCATCCCCCCTACAAAGGAGTCGTGTTTCATCGCCATAAAAACGTCCCCTTGGAGTTTCCACAAAATGGGGACATAGGGGAAAGGTTTCCCGCGGAGTTTCCCCATCCCCAGAGTGCGGGGGAGCGTCGGGGCGCGTCCCCCACGTTAGAGGATGCGCCCCCGTGGAACGCTGAGAATATCACAAGTAATTATCAACATAAGAAAATTCCTCTGCCTTTCTGATTTTCTACATGGTATCAGAGCTAAGGTAAAGAATGAAGAAAAAGGCAGGTTAAAGGATCTATTGAGGAAAAAGGAGATCAAGAAAAAGGTCATTAAATAGGGATCACATAAGGAGACAAGCCTACTATCTTCAACAACCATGTCAAACTCAATGAAGTGAGAAAACAAACTAGAAGGAGACTCCAACTACGGGACCTAGAAAAAGAGGATAGACCTCATTCTCGAGAAGAACAAAGTTTTGGATCTAGTTCAAGGAAAAATTAAGAAGCCTACAAATGAGTCAAGTAAAGCAGAGAAAGCAAAGTTCAGAGAAACAAAAATATTAGCTATGAACCTTATAGTGGATGGAGTTAAGGATAACCTAATTCCATACATATCCAACAAAAATTTTGTGCAAGAAATGTATGAGGCCCTCTCCAAGTTATTCACAATCAAGAACATTGGTCAAATAGCAAGCCTCAAGAATGAACTAAGAATTGCTAAGATGACAAATTATATAATGTTTCATCATATTTTATAAGGATATCTAGAATCAAAGATGAACTCCAAGCAATAGATAAAGTTGTACCAGAAAAGGAGCTCATAATCACTGCCCTTCTAGGACTACTAAAATCTTCGAGTGCCTTTGCATCAGGACTCAACAGTTGGAAGGATACTCCAACATTTGAACAAATGTGGAATGCATGTAGTCAAAGAGAAGCTAGAATATCATTAGTAAACAACAAAAAGGAGGATGAAGAAGAAAACACCTCGAATGCCTATTCTGCTCATCACAAGAAGAAGGGAACCTTCAAGAAGTTCAAAGAACCAAAGAAGAAAATGGACCTATCCAAAGTTGAAAGTTACAACTGCCACAAGATGGGTGATTACAAGAGCCATTATCCTGAGAATCCAAGAAATAAAAAGAGAGATAGGGATGAAGCAAATGTCACCAATGAAGCTCCATCTAAGAAGAACAAGACTAAAGGAGAATCGAAAGTCAAGGACTTATACTACTAAGTTCTCCCTTTCACATATCCTCCCTTGGTCTTCTATTCTAAGTTTTGAATGTCCTTTATGTTTTGATTTCTAAAAATTGTAAGGTCTAACATGTTGTGTTAAGACATTTTTGAATTATTTTTATAAGTTGTAGGTATCCTCAAAGATTGGATTAAGAGGAAGCCTCCATCATTTACCAAAACATAAGTACATTGTTCCTTGTTTCATCTGTTCATATTTAGTTTCTTCCTCACATTAAGGTTTGTTTGTATTATATGCTAATAACTTGTTCTTCATGACTTTCCTAGGCAAGAAAAGCTTGCAGAATGCACAAAGACTATGGAGGAGACCTCAAAGGATAAACTTGAAGAATGAAAGATGTTCTGAAAGTCCATCAAGAAGTGAAGTCCTACCAGGTTTGTTATAGAACATATCAAGGTATGTCTTAAGTCGTTGTTATAAGGTTCTATTCATGAAAAAGTTATATTCTTTCTCTTTTTAAATTTGCTTTACATTACTAACATCGATATGCCTAGGGTTTTGAATCATAAGAGATTCTTGTTAGGGTGATTAATCATTAAATTAAATCCACCCTCATTACATTATAATTCTTATGGAACCCTAAAAGGTTCTCTATAAAACCCTAACCTAAGGGTGTGTCAATATTGATTATGAAACCTTAGTCTACTTAGGGTTGATGATGAAGTCTAGAAATCCCATTTTCTTGATGTTTAGAGTTTTTGGTATTGTTATAATAGAAACCCTAGTTATTTAGGGTTTGTTGCTAATATACTATAACCCTGGATCTTTAGGGTTTGGTAAATTAGGGTTTATAAGCTAAACCTTTGATTAGTCATAATAAAATCCTAGGAATGAAATCTTGGGTACATATTCATTTGTCAAATCAAAACCCTAGTTTGGTCAAAATTGTTGTATATTTAACTTTAAGTTATTGATGTCTATGTCTTTGGTTTACCTAGTAGATATTGTTGTGATTTGTTAGTGCATGATTATAAAATCCTAGATATGTATATGGGAGTATGCTGACCTATTTGTTGTTACTCATGTTTTAGTTTGTGAAATCTAGGGTTTGTAACAAAACCCTCATAAAAAATGATATTTTAGTGCTTAATTATTAATATGTTTTAGTTTTTAGTTTTGATATCTACAGTTTGCAACAAGCCCTAGTAGAATCTAGCATGCATAGTAGAATTGTTATTTGATTAAATTGCTAATATCTAAGGCTTTGTGTCACAAAGGTGGAATCTAGGGTTTGTAAGAGTAAGAGTTTGATAGCTTGATTGAGTTGCTTTAAGTCTTAATAATATGATCTAGGGTTTATCCTAAGGTTGAAGTATGTTTCTCTTGTTGATTATGAACCTAACGAGGTTTAGGCATCATGCTTCCATTATAATGACTTGATTTTTGGTATAGTTAACTTCATGCTTCCATATATTTGTATTTGGTTGTACTTGCTATTGAAGGATTTGCAGGTACACAATCTTCAAGATGATGAAGAGGTTCATATAAGCATGACTTTGAAACCGTAAGAAGGAAGGAAGCAGTGAAAGGTTCTATGATGTTATAGAAGAAGAAAGTAGTTGAGCTCCCTAAGTTCAAAGGGACCCTGGTACATCTCCCCAATTGAGAGGGAGGGTACATCTCCCTAGTTGAGTTAAGCAAAAGAACTACAGATGAATGTTCATGAAAAATACTTGAGAAAGAACTAAGGATGTATTTTGGTGCTACTAAAGAAATGAAAGAAGAAGAAAGCTTCCGACAAAATTGTATATATGGATAACTTGATGATACAAACAGCATATGAAGGTTTGCGTTTACCTGTTTGTATGTTTGAAAGTTTGAAAGTTTATTTTTAAATGGGGTTTGTATTTGTACAAGAAATCTCTCTATAAGAAGGTCGAACACTTGGGAATCATGCTTGGATAAATGGATATATCTAGTTTATTAGGTAGAGTTGAAGCATCTAATGGTGGATGTTTGGGGTGACACCTTGTCGGCCTATGTGTTGATGCCTAGATCCCGAAAAGGGAGGGTGGCGTTGGTCATGGAGATCAGACCTTGGATAAGCACCTAGATCCCTGGTTTGATGGTGAGCAAGTAAGCCTGATAGTACCTAGACTGGCTGAAAGCTTGATTCCATCTTATTCCCACCCGAATAGATAACCGTGGTCAGGTATCTAGCCTGAGGCACTAAGTGTGCTAGAACTCTTCGTAGTTCATTTTGGAGATCTTCCATGTACCTCTATATAGTTGTAATTATGAATACGTCCCTAGTTAAGATGGAGTGTTGAAGAATGTAACTAGGCTCGGTCTTCATAATTATATTCAAGTCACAGTATAATGTATTTGTCAAAAAAAAGAGAAAAATTATTATTATTAAAATTGACTTATTAAAGCATGGGTTTCATGATTGGGTCAATTGTCTTTAGGTCAAAACCTCCATTGAAGGCTTCTAGGGTTTTTGTCAAGTGTCCTTGTCCATGTCATATTGTAAGACACCCTTCTTGGGAATTATTTGTGAAGAAAGAAACTTATTTTATATTAAAATAAGTCTTCTAGGCCTCCTCCATCAAGTCGGCCTCAAAATTGGACAAGTCAGCCTAAAACTGGGCAGCAGAATCACTACATAAAAGGCAGCAACTCGACCTCATTTGTCACTCACTCACAACAAGTTCGATTTGGAGTTTCTAGGCTAAGAAAGAGTGAAATTCTAAGGAAGAAGAAGAAAAGCACAGCAAAGGAGAAGGAAGTCTCTCAAAAGCATAAGAAGTCGAAATTCTCTCTCTTTTTCCACACATCTAAAGTTATGCAGTTGCTCGAAAGGGGACAAAATTCTATACTAACTGGGAGGCCGAAATTTTGCAACTGGGAAGTTGAATTTCTGGACTATTGTTGGGTTGGAGTTGCTGGATAAGAAGAGACTACCATATCATCTCGAAGGCTGACTTGGTGGAGGAGGAAGGTTTGTTGATCTAGGGTCTTGGTCCATCTCAATTGGAATTACTGAAGGAAGAGTTCTTGACTGGGTTTTCCCCTATATAGATGTTTTAGCCCTCGTTGTCCGCCTACATCTTGTGTCCCTGATCTTCATGTTTTGATTTTGATAATTGCTTGATTAAAAAAGATAAAAGAAGAACATAAGAAAGTTAATAAGAACATAAGAATATCACAAGTGTTAAAATTGGCAACTAGGGCCAAACTCCACCTTGGACAACTCATATGATGGAATGATATTTTATTGGATTCCTCTTTCTGAGAGGTGCAAGATTGATCTAAAGATCATCTTGTTTGGATGAGCAGAAGTGAGATTTTGGATTTAATTCTCACACGTGCAAATTGTCAAGGTTGACCAGAAGTCTAATGTGTTGAAGAAAGTGTAACTAGGTTCGGTCTTCATAATGACACAGTTCAATGTAAATTGTATCTAGAAAAATATTTTGTAAATTTGAGTCATGGGTTTCATGGTCAAAATTGTGTAGTAGCTCCCATTGTGAGCTCTAGGCTAGGTGATAGGTTTGTGCCATTGATGTAAATATTACACTTGTAAATTGTATGTAAAAAGATCAGTTTGTGTCTCCAAGATCAAGGGCAAAACCATGTTAAATGTCTCCTCCAAATGCAAGGCTAAAGGACCAGCAATTTGGCATCAAGAAGGATTCCAAAGTGATAATACAAGTCAGCTTCGAGTCAGATTATAAGTTGGCTTGGAAGCTCCTAACATGTTGGCTTAAAGCAAGTATCAAGTCAGCCTAGATGTCGGCCTAAAAGTCACTTGTGTAGGCTATATAAAGAGCCTACCCCTCTCCAATTCGGACTCAATCAATCATCAAATTCGGTCTGCTCTCAAGAAGGAAAAGGTGCAAAGTCAAGCGTCAAAATAAGGAGCCACAGTCTAGCGAAGAAGAAGTTTGTCCTGCCATCCGAATTACCTTGAAGACTGTCCACACATGCGGCAACAGGTCCGAGCTAGGGTATCCACTTGCATGGTCATCTTGTTGGGTAAAGGGTTCGATCTTGAGGTTGTTTGAAGGGCAAAATTATTTGGAAGCAAACCATAAGGAGAGCAAAGGTATAGGAGGGCTAAAAGAGCCCTATTTCTCTCTCACGTGTGAACTGAGTTCACATAAATTGCAGACCTGTTTCTCGTTAAGTTGGGCTGCAAGAACAGTCCCCTACAAGGCATCAAAGAAGTTCGTTTTAAGGTCAAGGAGAAGGGTCTTGCTGTATAAGACTAATCTCCAAGAAGAACAAAGGAAGAGGAAGGCTAGGTGAGCATCTCATTGAATATATGTGCAGACACACAGTGAAATTGCAGACTTACAGGGTTGACCGAAATTGTAGGAGGAAGAGCAAGTTGTTGAGTATAAACTTGATTAGTAGTTACCCTTGATGCAAGTACAACTTGAAGGGAACAACAAGGAAGGAAGAAGCTGATCCTAGCTCCTATAGTAGCTGATCCAATTCACTGTATAGCAGTAACAAAAGGTGCTTGCCTTGATCTTGGAGATGCTGGAATTTCTAAGTCTAACCCGTTAGAAACCCTTCATGTACTTTCTGATTTATTCCTACCTACTTGTTCTGTTAATTAACAAGTCATTTACCATGTAAATAGTAGAAATAAATACAAGTACATGCTCAACACATTACAGATCATCAACTGAAGGAAACAAAACAAGCACACAAGTGACACCGTTGTTTTTGGACCAATGTCCCCGGAAAAACCCAATGCGGCAAAACCAGTGCAGCTATCTGAGGGTTTTATTATTATGCAGTTTATGAATACAATCTGGGTGCCAAAACCGGCTCACCCAACAGAGAATAATCTCAGCAGTAGTACCTCTCCTTCAGAGATAGATGCTCCAACTAAAACCCCGGATAAACACTCTGGTAGCTCCTCAGCCCCAATCCCCACAATAAACCCCAGTGTCAGCCTCTAAGGACTGCATCAGCCTCTTCTATGCTCTGCGTCAGCTTTCCCGGCAATTCCCGGTAGTTCCGGTTGTTCCCGATAGTTCCAACTCCTGCCCTCTGCATCAACTTTCCCGGCAGTTCCGGCTTCTGCCCTCTGTCTCAACTTTCCTGGTTGTTCTGGCTGTTCCCGGCAGTTCAGACTTCTACCCTCTGCGTCAGCTTTCCCGGCTATTCCGGCAGTTCCGGTTGTTCCTGGCAGTTACGACTTCTGCCCTCTGCGTCAGTGTTCCCAGCAGTTCCGACAGTTCTCGGCAGTTCTCGTTGTTCCCTGCAGTTCCCGCTTCTGCCTTCTGTGTCAGCTTTCCCGGCTATTGCGTTGATCCTCCCAGTACTATCTCTACCTCTCTGGGTCTGTATTCACTGCCCCTCAACTGCAAATCTGATCACTCTCTCGACTTCCTCAGCAAACCCTACCCCAGAAAGTCGAAATCTTGATCTCTTGGTGTGTTCTCCAGGTGACCCTCAAGCCTCCTCTTATACTTTTCTCGTTGACAAATCAACAGCCGAGATTAAGTCCCTAATCAATAGCTAAGATTACATCTGGCTTCATCAATGCCTTTTGGACCATTCTAACACAATTTTATATTAATTCACATTAATATTTTATTTTCCCTCAGTTTAGACTTAGGGACTCCATTAAAAATATTAATTATTTTAATATCTCCAAAACTGTTTAGAATCTACCAAAACCTTTTCTGGGTATTGGAGATCTCATGTGCCTTAGCCTCTCCACCAATTTTCATGGCTAGAGCACATTCGATGCTACCCCAAATCAACATTCCCTCTTAGCGAGGACTGTGCTCTAGTAATATTCCTCCCTGAGCATCACTCTGATCATCCAGCATCGGTCCCTATGCTGATGCTAGGCCTACTACCCAACATCCTCTGCACTGCTACATCCTGTACTGCTACCCATGGCCCTACCACTGCCACTGCTGCATCCGTACTGCAACTCCCTCCACATCTGTGCTGCTACCCATGGCCCTGCCACTACCACTGTTGCATATGCACTGCAACCGCTCTCATCATCCTGCATAGTGTTGCCCGTAGCTCTACCACTGGTAACTGTTGCACTACAACTCAGTTATTGAGAAGTAAGTAACTGATCTCCCAACTCTAACATCTCTGTCAGGCTAGAAATACCCCTGATGCTGAAGCTCCCTCTGTCACTGACAAGTGCTCCCTCTCTGACCTCTGCATTGTTGCAACAACTCCATGCATCTCGCACCATTGCACACCTCTCTGTGCCATCTTGCACTGGTGCAACACTCCCATGCCTCTAGCACTGTTGCAACCTGCTAGCCTCCCGTTGTCCTGGGAATCCTGGAATATAGCTCCCTTTGTCGCTCCATCCACATCCGTCTCTACTGACATCGCTAATACTGCTACTCCTCTCTGGGGCTCCCGTAGCAAGGTCTAATCCAATAGGTTGGGTACCTCGAGGATCCTGCCCCTCATCACCCATAGTCCGCCTAACTATAGCTCGATGTCTCCCCACTTCTTCTCAAGTGGCACATGAGTACTCATGTCATAATCGTCATCCCTCAAGGTGAAGGACTTGATACGATGTTTATCTAGAATGGACAAGATCCTGGCCTTCCAGACCACAAAATTGGACGCTCTGTCCAGCCTATCCTGATCCTTCATCCCATTCATGGCCATCTCTCTACTCTTCTCTGTCGACTCCTCCGAGTCTCTCTACTTCCCGCCTGGAAGTTCTTGGTTCGACTCCTGCTGAGTCTCTCTACTTCCCATCTGGAAGTTCTCTGTTCAACTCCTCTGAGTCTCTCTACTTCCCATCTGGAAGTTCTCTTCTGGACTCCCTCTAAGTCCTGATTTCCGTCTTGGAAATCCTTCTGCCAACCGTCAAGTTGCCCCTTTCTGATCGTCTGTGCAACTACACCACTGATCTGGATTCCTTGGCTAGAAATCCGCCTCGGCAGCAACTCCCTCCCCTTGGTCTTGGCCTGTTAGGTATTGTTCTGACTACAGTACCCCACCAACTTCACTCTGCAACTTACCCACAGCCTCCTATACCCCAGCAACTGAAGGATTGAGCCACTTGGCTCTGCGCAATCCCAACACCGGCAAATCATCTCCCCCAGCCAACTGCGTCAGCCCTCCTAGCCTCTACGTGGCTCTGCGTGAGCCTGATTCTGCCTCCCTTAGCCTTTGTGCTGTCTTTCTCTGGCCCAGAATGATGACGCAATCCCTCTGCATCACTCCTTCCTCTGTCGCCTTCTGCAAGGATCAGCTTTGTCACTCGAGACAGCTGATTTCTAATGCTGCTACTCTACTCGGTTGATGTCCTCAGTTCTCCTGTGACCTGCAACCACGCTCTAATGGCATGTTGGAATTTATAAGTCTAACCCGTTAGAAACCCTTCATGTACTTTCTGATTTATAGTAGGCACCAAGGTCTGAAAGCTTTCCTAAAAGCCAGCAAAGGTCCCAAGGTTAAGAAAGACCCTACGGATCGAGTGTCAGGGGTTCATCTCCATTTCATTCAGGGAACCACTGATAATATTGCGAGGATCCTCAAGAGGCATAATGTCCCCTCTACCTTCAGACCCCTTAACACCATCTGCAGCTCCCTTAGATCGGTAAAAGACCCTATTGACCCCAAGGACATGAAAGGTGTCTATGTTATTCCTTGTTCCTGTGGGACCCCATATGTCAGTGAGACGGGCACTCTATTAATCAAAGGATTCATGAGCACTCAGCTGACATAAAACATGGGAGGACCCAGTCTTCCACCTTGGCAAAACACACAGAAAAGACTAAGCATCACATATGTATTGAGGAGGCCCGTGTTATTGCCAAGATTGCCCCATTTCATCACCGAAAGTTTAGGTAAGACATAGAAATTGAAAAAGGTCGAGCAATAGATTAGCAGTTGTTGGATCCCTGCCCTTTCATCATAACCACCCTCCCCCTTCCCCCGTCCCTGCCCCCTAGTGTTGTTCTTTTCATTAAGATCTTCTCTGTTTGTTTTTTCCCCGTCAACTTTCGATCATTCATTTTCCTTTTTGTTCCTTCTCTGCTCTTTGGTTTTTTTTTTTTAATAATGAACAGAATGGTTTTGTTTGAATCTTTTTAATTAAAATAA
>APFE031358467.1:232165-299514 GCA_000404065.3 Pinus taeda
GAATCAACTAACTAATTAGAAACAACTATATTCTTTCTCTATAATCCCTCAATGAGTTGAATTTATTTTACTAGTGATTTCAAATAGAAGAAAATTTATGCTAACTAAATTAGTTATTCTTTTAATAAACTTTTATTAATTTTTAATATTTCATATGCCATTAATATTATAAGTTTTTATTTATCTATATAATTAGTGTTAAACACAATAAATTACTTTAATTAAAATATGGTAATAAATATAACATAACTAGCTTATAAATTAATTGATTTTTCGGATTTCCATGTCCCTTGGTCCAGTCCAGTCAAATTTAGACATTTTCTAGTCTATTATAGTCGTTTCTTGGTCAAATATAACCGTTGGATGCTCTGCGCTCTCTCTGTTTAACATGCAACCTTGATATGGTTCTTCAAAATGTCCTGATGATGAACCCCACTTGTTGGTTCGAAACGCGTCGACAAATGAATGATGATGTGATTTTCGCCGAAACCTCTCTCAATAAGATGTTCCATTAGTCTAGCAGCAGCAAGGGCTACAAGGAGGACAGACACCTAGCTCGAGTACAGTGATCAGTACCAACATTTCCTCAGGAGAAGGAAATCCAAATAGTTCTCAGCAGATGAAACAACAAGATGAGGAGGAGTTGATAGAGCCTCCCACCACTAGTGGTAGAACCAGCAGGGAAGTACAGCAAACTTTGAGGGAGGCAAAGGAGTTTGTTGGAGCTCCTAGAACCGAGAAGAGGCAGCGTAGACAGCCTGACAAATACCAGGGCTTGGTAGCACAGGTTGAAGAACCCTCTAACTTTCAGGAAGTCGTTCAACACCAAGTTTGGGTGGATGCCTGGTAGAAGAGTATAATTCTATCATGACAAATGATGTCTGGGAAGTAGTGCCTAGACCAGAGGATAGATCAGTTGTAGGATCAAGATGGATCTACAAGATCAAGTATGCTACAGATGGCAGTATAAATAAGTACAAGGCTAGGTTCGTGGCAAAGGGGTACACACAGAAAGAAGGAATAAACTATGAAGAAACTTTCGCCCCTATAGCCCGATATACCTCTATCAGATCCATTATATCCCTAGCAGCTCAAATGGGATGGGGGATTCACCAGATGGATGTCAAGACAACATTCTTGAACGAGGTGATAGAAGAAGAGGTGTATATAGAACAGCCTGAAGGCTTCGAAACTCATGAGAAGAGAACTCATGTATGCAGATTAAAGAAAACCCTGTATGGGCTCAAGCAGGCACCTAGAGCATGGTACAGTCGGATTGATAGTTACTTGCAGCAGTTGGGATTCGTCAAGAGCGATGTTGATCCCAATCTCTACTATTTAATGGTAGAGAATGAACCACTGATTCTGGCATTATATGTGGATGATTTGTTCTTAACAAGGTCATCTAAGCTCATACAAGACTGCAAGAAGAATCTTGAAGCAGAATTCGACATGAAGTATATGGGGTTGATGCATTATTTTCTAGGGTTGAAAGTTTGGTAGAAGAAAGGGGAGATCTTCCTTGGGCAAGGAAGATATGTTATAGAGATTCTAAAGAGATTCAAAATGCAGGATTGTCAACCCATGGCTACTCCCATGATCACCAACTAGAAGAAAATAGATGCATCACGAGACAAGGAGGTGGACTCCACCGTGTACAAACATCTCATTGGGTCGCTTATGTATCTGGTCAACAAGGCCAGACATTTGCTTCGCTGTCAACACCCTTACTCAATTCATGGTGGAACCAAAAAGGATGCATTGAGCAAAAGCTAGGCACATTCTTAGGTATGTGCATGGAACGGTTGGATATGGGTTGAAATACTCCTGAGGGAATGACATCAGATTGAATGGATTAACAGATGCAAATTGGGCAGGTAGTTCAGTAGACCAGAAAAGTACCTCTGGGTAATGCTTCAGTGTTGGATCAGGGATGATCTCTTGGTGCAGCAGGAGCAGAAGTCCATGGCTTTGAGCTCAGCAGACGTTGAATATATAGCAGCCAGCACAACTACATGCGAAGCTATATGGCTTAGAAAACTGCTTGTGAGTTTGTTCAGAAAGAGGATGTAAGAGACCAAGGTTTGCTGCGATAATCAGAGTTGTATCAAACTCTCTGAGAATCAAGTATTTCATGATCGGTCGAAACACATTGATATCATATGTCACTTTATCAAAGACTGTGTTCAACATGGGGCAGTTCAGCTACAGTACATCCCCACAGGAGATCAGGTAGCAGACGTACTCACAAAGGCTCTCAGAAGAGCTAAGTTCACTTAGTTCAGAAAGCAGATGGGTATGGTAGAGAATCCGTTTCAGTAGCAAAAACAGGTGATTTCTCAATTACAGTGACAAGAAATGAGAGGGAGTTGCAGTACAGATGTAGTGTTGGCAGTGGCAGGGTCAGCAGCAGTATAGATGCAACATTTGCGCAAAAGTTGGTGGACAGGATGTCAGACATCAGCAGCGCAGAGGGGGATGTTACAGAACAAGGTGATGCTTCAACAGGTTGCGTTGCTAAAGCACATTCCTCGCTAAGAGGGAGTGTTGATTTCTAGTAGCTCTAAGTCTCAAATTTTGCAGGGAGGCTTAGACACATGCATTCTCCAATACCGAGAAATCATTTTGGGAAATTCCACTCGGAGACAATTTTATTAAAATAATTAATTATTTTTAATGGGACCCTAAGTCTAAACTTAGGAAATTAAAATAATTAATGGGTATTAATCAAACTGTGGGAGAATCTTCTAGAAGAAGATGAAGATTGAGTCCAAATGATCTGATCCATTGATTAGAATCTAATCTGGGTCGTTGGTTCTCAACTGGAAGATTATAAGAAGGACTTCGATGGGCATTTGGAAAATACACCAGAGGCAGATACTCAGTTACCTGAGTAAGATCGATTTTCTCACTGGTCGAAGTTCAGCAAGAGAAAATTGAATCAGAGGGAGAGTTGCAGGTGGAAAAGAGAGTGAGGGTAATCAACATCAGTCGAGGGTGCAGGAGCAGAAGACGCAGAGAAGGAGGAGGGCAGCGTAGAAGCTGTGATGTAGAGGAGGAGCAGTGTAGAGGCAGTGTGACGTTGGGAATGCACAATCCTCACACAAGAGCTGACGCAGGGAGACACAGAGGGGGCAGCACGTCCTCTCCTAGATCAGAAACTTGTCGAGAAGTGTCTGTAAATTTTCTCACAAAGATTCCTCTATTCTGCTGGTTGTATCTTGTACATGAGATTTTTGTTGAAGAGTAATAAAGAAGCCCTCATCTACTGCATCGGTTTTCCCACATTGGGTTTTTCCGAGGATGATTGTCCAAAAATAACTGTCATCATGGTTATACTTGTGCTAGTATTTTTCTTTACATTCACTTTCTGGGGTATTTTAATTGTGAAAGCTGTAGTAGAATTTATTTCGATATTTACCGTAAGAACAATGTGAATAGCTCATTTCTGAGTTAATAAGTAGAAGGAATAATATTAATCACTGCAGTTGGATTTCTATTTAGAAATTTTCAAAACTTGGTGGAGGAGGAAGGTCTGTTGCTCTAGGGTCTTGGTCCATTCAATTTGAATTACTGAAGGAAGAGTTCTTGACTGGATTTTCCCCTATATAGGGGTTTTAGCCCTAGTTGTCTGCCTACATCTGGTGTCCCTGATCTTCATGTTTTGATTTTGATAATTACTTGATGAAATAAAGATAAAAGAAGAACATAAAAAAGTTAATAAGAACATAAAAATTGTGAAAATTCCTTAAACCTGGGAATTCCTACTACAACATTGACGATATTTCTTCTACTTGTTAGGTTTACATGAACAAGTTATTTACAATTTCCTACGACCAACATTGAAACACATACACTGCAGCGTACACCAATTAAATGATATGCCGAAACAAGAAACTGAACAATAGAGAAAGATACACACAAATGACAGTTGTTTTTGGACAAATGTCCCCAGAAAAACCCAATGCGGGAAAATCGATGCAGCAAATCTGGGGGTTTTATTATTAAGCTGAAGTATTTCTGAATACAATCTCTGGATGCCCTCCCAGCGATCCAGTTACAGAGAAAATCACTTAGAAGAAGAAACTGGTGAGATTACCTCACTCTACACTACAAGTCCCAACTAATCCGACAGCTGAACCAACGAGTTCCCCGGCTACTTTTGCGCTGCCCCTGCGTGGGCCCTGCTTCAGCCTCTAAAGCCTTGCGTCAGCTCAACTGGGAATCAATTTTCCCTCAGAAGCCTTTTCCAGCCCACCCAGTTGAGAAACGTCAGCTTCCTCAGCAAATTCGGACATCTGCATGGAAGGCTTTTGCACTGCTCTGCATGGGCCTTGTGTGAGCCCTTCCTGGTTCTGTGTCACCCTCTTTGGCTTCTGTGTTGCCTCCTTTGTGTGTCTCTCTTCCTCTCTGCTGAGTATTCTTGGCTCCGGAGAAGATCCTCCAGCCAAAACTCCCTTTGCCCCTCTTTGCATGATCACCACAAATCACTGCGATGCCTCTCGCTTCAGCGATTCGATCTGACTGATCAACTCTATGTATCTTCCAAATAACCCTCAAGATTCCTTAAATAATCTCCTCATTGATATTCAACAGCCCAGATTAGAAGCTAATCAATGGCTAAGATCATTTATGCTTGATCCTCGTCTTCTTTTAGAAGTTACACCCACAGTTAGATTAATACCCATTAATTATTTTATTTTCTAAGTTTAGACTTAGGGTCCCATTAAAAATAATTAATTATTTTAATAAAACTATTTATGGGTGGAATTTCCTAAAACGCTTTCTTGGTTCTTTGGACTTAGAGCACATACGATGTTACTAGAAATCAACACTCCCTCTTAGCGAGGAATTTGCTCTAGCAATGCCTCCCACTGAAGCATCACCCTGACTTCATAACATCGTCGTCTGTGCTGCTAATGTTTGACATGTTGTCCACCAACCACTGCGCAAATGCTACATTTGTACTGTTGTTGACCCTGCCACTGTCAACACTGCATCCGTACTACAACTCCCTCTGAATTTCTATATTCGTGTTGTTGCTGGCACTGCCACTGCCAACTGCCCCTACACTGCAAACTGATGCTGCTACTGCATCAGAAACGGAAAAACATCCCAAATTACTGAACTAACTGTGTTCAGTATGATACCATGTGAATGTTGAAGCTTGACTGTTGCTAGCCTCTGCGCTAACTCTCTAAATCTATTGTGTTGTTGTTGTCCTCTGCTTTGTGTCATGTACACTACTGCCAACTCTGCTCTACATTGTTCAGTCTCTAGCGCTCCTAGCCACTACAACTGTCTCTCCGACACTCCTCGGCACCATCCGACACTAGTTCATCCTACTACTCTCGATCTAGGCTCCCGTAGCAAGGAATTGATCCGAGAAGTGGGTCCCTCAAGGATCCTGCCCATTTGTAGCTCTTTCGAACTACAGCTCTAAATCAGCCCACCTCCCTCCTGGAGGTATCTTGACTGTCATGGCGAACTCCTCCTCCTCGATCTTCGCAGGTGCAGCCTTCGAATCGTGCTTCTCATCTTTGTCCTTCTTTCTGAGAGGACATTGTGTTGGTAGTGACCCACCTCACCACACCTGAAGCACTTTATCTTCGAGAAGTCCTTCTTCCACCTCCGCTGCTCCTATTGCCCCTTCGATGCAAGGGTTGCATTCTCATCCTCCTCCTTGGGCTTCGACCCATTGTTGCTGCTTCCATCAAGCTTACACTTGACCAAGTCTCTCCTTAGTTCCTCTTGCCTGAGAGTTGCCCACATCTCATCCCAATTCGACAAAGTCGCCCTAACCAGGATACTCTGCACAAAGACTTGCCACTCATTTGAGACTGAATTGAGGGCCAGCCTAACCAACTTTGACCCTTGAGGCGTAGACCCCACAACTGCTAACTCATCACGAGTCTCTTGAAGCTTCGTCAGGAACGGATCTATGCACTCCCCCTTCTACATTTGTGCAGATCTCAGTTTCTGCTCTACGTACATCTTCCACTGCTCGGAATATCCATGATACAACGTAGACAACGTATCCCATATCTCCTTAGCAGTCCCTCTGCTAGCAATGTGACATACTACATGATCCTTCACTCCGTCGAGGATCATTCTCTTTGCCTTCGCCATTTTTGCCTTGTACTTCTCCAGCGAATTTGGATCTGCAGGCTCAGCCACCACCCTATCGACATAAGTGTTAAGAGAATGCTCATCTAGAAGGAATGACATCCTTGCCTTCCAGATGACGTAGTTGGATGCTCCATCCAACCTGTCCTGATCTCTCAACCCACTGGTTGCCATCTCTGCCACGAAAATGTCGAACTTCTCATCTCTACTCTTACTGCTGTTGCTCTGCCCATAAGAAAACGGACTTCTTGGCGGAAAGTCTATTGAGGAAAAATTCCCTCATTGTGCTTCTCTCTCTCTTCTGACGTCTTTCTGTCCAGCAAAACGGCCTGCAAAAAAACTTTGTCCCACCAACTCTTCCTTACATTGAGGCTCAATGTTGCTCCCTCTGCCATGGAAAAATTTCGATCTAGAAACCCTTCCTCTCTGTCGACCCACTCAAAGAGAGATTGCCTCGAAAATTCTACCCTCCTGACTTGGGCTGCGAAAACCCTGTGGGGATTTGAACTGCTGCCTCTTGCAGCTTTTTTTATCTCCTTTTCTGCTCAGCGCTGGGTTCTCTAACACTGTTCTTCTTGTCTCACCTGCACTGCTCCGATACCATGTGAAAATTTCTTAAAACTAGGGATTCCTACTACAGCACTAATGATATTTCTTCTACTTGTGAGATTTACATGAACAAGTTATTTGCATTTTCCTACAGAAAACATCGAAATACATACATTGCAACCCACACCAATTAAATAATATGCCGAAACAAGAAACTGAACAATAAAGAAAGATACACACAAATGACAGTTGTTTTTGGACAAATGTCCACAGAAAAACCCAATGCAGGAAAACCAGTGCAACAGATCTGGGGGTTTTATTATTAAGCTGAAGTATTTCTCAATACAATCTCTGGATGCCCTTCCAGCATTCCAGTTACAAAGAAAATCACTTAGCAAAAGAAACTAGTGAGATTACCTGACTCATTACAAGTCCCAGCTAATCCGACAGCTGAACCAATGAGTTCCCCAGCTACTTCTGCGCTGCCCCTGCGTGGGCCCTGCATCATCCTCTAAAGCCCTGCGTCAACTCAACTGGGAATCAATTTGCCCTCAGAAGTCTTTTCCGACCCTCCCCGCTGAGAAACGTCAACCTCCTCAGCAAACTCGGACTTCTACGTGGAAGGCTTCTGCACTGCTCTATGTGGGCCTTGCGTAAGCGCTTCTTGGCTCTGCTTCACCCTCTCTGCCCTCTGCATTGCCTCCTTTGTGTGTCTCTCTGCCTCTCTGCTGAGTATTCTTGTCTTCGAAGAAGAACCTCTACCCAAAACTCCCTCTGCCCCTCTTTGAGTGATCACCACAAATCATTGTGTTGCCTCTAACTTCAACAATTCGATCTGACTGATCAACTCTCTATGTATCTTCCAAATGACCCTCAAGCTTCCTTAAATAATCTCCTCGTTGACATTCAACGGCCCAGATTAGAAGCTAATCAATGGCTAAGATCATTTCTGCTTGATCCTCATCTTCTTCTAGAAGTTACACCCACAGTTAGATTAATACCTATTAATTATTTTATTTTCCTAAGTTTAGACTTAGAGTCCCATTAAAAATAATTAATTATTTTTAATAAAATAGTTTCTGGGTGGAATTTCCCAAAACGTTTTTTGGGTTCTTTGGAATACATGTGCCTAAGCTTGCCTGGAAAATTTGAGACTTAGAGCACATCCGATGCTACCAGAAATCAACAAGAATATCACAAGTAATTAGCAACATAAGAAAATCTTTCTGCCTTTCTGATTTTCTAACATATTTTGGGGACCACTGAGATCCATTGATAGAAATTTGAGGGCTAACCGTCAAATGATGATTTTTAGATGCTACTACCTCACACTTGGCACCTTGTGGCATCAACACTTGGCATTTGGAGCTTCCTTCATGGATGACGTTAGCCCTAGAGGCCTCATGACTCACAAATGTGCACTTTTCTTAGCATTTATGTTGAAAGCAAGTGGGTTGGCTTGTAACCCAAGGGATTATTGTGATTTAATTTGTCATTATGGGGCTTTTAGGCTAAATGAACTCATCCTCCTCATATAAATAGAGGAGAGGACTTTTCATTCTCATCATCATCTCTTGGACTATTTTTCGGTGAAGATGTGATCTATAGAGTATTCTTGTTCATTGGAGCTACTTTCTTGATTTTGGAGAAGTCTTAGATCAATAAAGGATTGTTTAAGCATATTGTCTTGTAAGTAAGCTTTATTTATTGAAAATTTCTGATTTTTTTGTCTAATGTATGGAATAAATTGATGATCTTAAGGACTCCTCCCTTAGAACATCTCTCAGGTGACCTATATATTGGGACTCCTCCCATTGGTGAAAATCCATAAAGAGCAGGGGGTAGTAGCTGTGGTGACAGTGGGCTACTACCTTATTGTTGTCATTTGGTCTAGTGACTGCCTTGTAGGGTGCTCCTCCACAAGGCCTACAAGATTTTGCAGCAACAGGGATCAAGGTAGCATGGAATGTTCTCCTTGCATGGAAGACCAATAATTAACAAAAATGTGTTTAATTACCACATGGCAAAAATCTCTATGAATATTAACTCTGAACTGAATAAGAGGGATATATCACAATTTTATATACTACAAACGATGTTGAGGAACTCAAAGGTAGTACTTAAGCCCCTCTCTTGTGTTGATATCATAATGAGAAAGAATATGGTAAATAAAATAGTTCAGACAATGATGAATCTAGAGAGTTCATTTTTAACATTTATGTCTGAAAAGCTAAAAAAAGCAGAACCAGCAGCTCCATTATATCTCTAACTGTATTGTTCAAGTGTTAAATATTAGAATAAAACTATAAAACTTGTCTTAATAGTATTTGATGGAAATAGTAGAGCATTTTGTACTTAGTAGAACATAAATATCACTTACAGATTCAGGATATAAAACAGCAAAGTCTATCGCAGCAGCAGCACCAAGGCTTGCCCCAACCAAAACCATGGGCCTTTGAATGTATGTTCTCCAGAACTGTCAGAAGAAAATGAAATTACAACTCACTTGAGGCATGAAATAAACCGTGAAGTACTTGATTTAGACTTGCCAATTCAAAAGACAAACATTATTTGATCAAAGACTTAAGCTAGAGATAAATTATATATCGAAGCAGACAAAATACACAGGTAAACTACATAGGTTCAGATATAATTGTGGTATTCTTACATTTTCACTATTCATAAGCATACGATCTTGAACTCTAGTTAATGTGGTTTTTGTATCCATGACAACCATGATTGAAAGCGTACAGTGGCAAATATGGTTAGTTGTTACATAAAGTGGAAATAAACACAGGATAACCAAAAGCAAGATGACAGCCTGTGATGTAGTACAGAATATTAGAAGAAAATTATAGTTATCTGTTGCTACTGGACCAGTAAGGTGAACAGTTATCTGAGCCCATGGCCATTGTATGCACTAGATCTTGAAGTTAATATGGCTTTTGTATCCATGACAACCATAGTACTGAAAGCATACAATGTCCAATGTGGTTAGCAGTTAGATAAAGCAGAAATGAAAAAAAAATAACCAAAGGCAAGAGGAGATCCTGTGATCTAGTGTTGATAGTTATCTGTTGCTACTGGAATCCAATAAGGTCGACAGTTATCTGAGCCTGTGGCCATTGTATGCACATAAGTCAAGCCAATATAGTCCTTGTATGCATGCCAACCATAGTACTGAAAACATACAATGTCCAATATGGTTAGTTGTTAGATAAAGTGGAAATGAAATAAAATAAAATAACCACAGCCAACACGAGATCCTGTGATCTAGTATCAATTATTAGAATTTCAAGAGTGACAGCAAATGAGAGTGGGTGCATGAATACCAACTCAAGATAGGGTTCAACAAGGCCAAAATACATGTGAGAGTGGATTTAAAAATACCCAACACAATATAAGGTTGATCATGGCCAGAAATGAAGATGGTACCCCTAGTGCTAACAGGACACCACAAAGAGAAGGCCTATGTAATGTCCCCTATCTCATGAGCTGGAGCCATGGTTTCCGCTTGCCTAGTTATCTCCTATAGGCTAGCAAGAAGGAAAAACTTATCTAGGAGATCCATGGAAAATTTACCCAATTTTGATATTATTAAATAAAAAAGGTAAATTATAAATAATAATAAAAAAGGGGCAAAGTATTTTTATTAAAAGAAGGGGCAAAAGTCAATTTGGCGGAAAAAGTGACTTCATCAATAAAATAATATTAAAAGAAGATCTAGAAGCTTGGAGAAGGCTAAATGAAGAATTATAAGGAGGATGGGGGTCAATGGTTGATCATTTTATTCCATCATATCTTTTGTCATTGATGAGAAGCTCAAGCGAGTTTTGATCTCAAGGGTTTCAAGCGGAATGTTCACTCTAGTTTCGGTGGATCTCTTGCCACCCTAGCTAGTCTTCCTCCTCCTTCGGTGGACATTATTGCCACCCTACTTGGATTGTTTTTCCCTTGTTTATTTCTGAACTTCTAACTGAGATTGCTACAGAGAAGCTACAGCATTATAGATCAGTTTGCTTGCAGGGCCATACAATCTTCAAGACGCTGAGTTTATTCCCTTCAAGAGGGCCAAGTACCAAGGGTTTGAGGAACGAATTCCTGAAGCTTTCATCAAGGACGAGTGCATTCATCAAGGGAACGAATTCTTCCAGATCAAGAAAGAGGGCCGAGTAGATCTATTGAAGACCAAATTATTTTCCATACCCATCAAGGCCGAATTATCTCAAGCAAAGGAGGAGATCGTGTTGCCTTTCTAGTTTATTGGTACCAAAATATTACAGTGCCAAGAAGGGCGTGTCTATTGCGTCTAAAAGGCCAAGCTGATATATATATTTGCATCCAGAAATTGGAGGCCGATTTGTAGGAGGGATTTTCAAAGGTTTGCCACGTCAAGAATAAGGCCGAGTTATTGATCAAAAGGGAGCTAAGTTGTTTCATCATTTTCTCCAAGGGACAAGCTGATTAATAAAGTCACCTTCAGAATTTCCAGTGCCAATCAATGAGGTCAATTTCTGTCATTGAGGAGGGTCGATTCATTCCAAAAAGGAGGTCAAATTTCATATGATACCAGCACTTAATTCCCAAAGGCTGACAGGTTTATGGGAGCAGTTTACATAAAGTTCATGGTACAAATTTTAGAGGGTTTGTGTCAAGAAGATGTTGATTTGTGGTAGCATCGGATGTGCTCTAGCCACGAAATTTGGTGGAGAGGTTGGAGCACATGAGATCTCCAATACCCAAAAAGGGTTTGGGCAGATTCTAAACAGATCAGGAGATATTAAAATAATTAATATTTTTAATGGAGTCCCTAAGTCTGAACTTAGGGAAAATAAAATATTAATGTGTATTAATATGAAACTGTGTTAGAATGGTCCTAAAGACATGGATCAAGCCAGATCTAATCTTAGCCGTTGATTAGGGACTTAATCTCGGCCGTTGAGATGTCAACAGGAAAAGTATAAGAGGAGGCTTGAGGGTCACTTGGAGAACACACTAGATGACCAATCATTCTATTCTCTAGAGCGGGGTTTGCTAAGAGAGATAGAATTAGTGATCGGGAGAGCAACTGAGGGGCATTGAGTATAGAAAAACAGAGAAGACAGAGATTGTGTCGGGGGAGCAGCGCAGCAGCCAAGGAGGGTGATGCAGAGCCAGCAAGGGCTCATGCAAGGCCACGTAGAGGTAGCCAAGTGTTGCGCAGAGCACCAGAGGGACCAGCGTGGTTGACGCAAAGGCTCCCATAGCTGACACATGCCAAGGAAGGTTGACGCAGGGCCAGCGCTGGGCTAGGAGTGGCTGACGAAGTCTAGATTGGGCAAACGCTGGGGTTGCAGAGCAATTTTGTGCTGAGGAATTGCCGGAAGGACTTTCCAAGGTTTCAGCTAGGAGATTTCTCTTAAATTGTGAGGTATAGCTGCTTAAGAAATTCTCTGTTGGGTAGACCAGTTTTGGCACCCAGATTGTACTCTGATATTTCTTAATAAGAAAACCCTCAGATAGCTGCACTGGTTTTCCCGCATTGGGTTTTTCTGAGGACATTGGTCCAAAAATAATGGTGTCATGTGGTGTGTTTGTTCTTGTTTCTTTTAGTTGTTGATCTGTAATATGCTGAGCATGCGCTGGTTTTTATTTTCAGTGTTTATTTTGTAAATAACTTGTTAAAAAAAAATAATTAGGTAGGAATAAATCAGAAAAAGTGCATGAAGGGTTTCTAAACTAAGTAAACTTAGAAACTTCAACATGGTATCGGAGCGTGATTGCAAATCACAGGAGGACTAAAAGACATCAGCTGAGTGGAGCGATAGCAGCGGAAAACAGCTGTCCCAAGGTGACAGAAGTTGTTTCTAGCAGCGCAGAAGCCAAGAAGTGTGACACAGAGCTAGCCAGAGCCACGCAGAAGAAGTCGGGAGCTCCGCAAAGCCTTAGAGAGGGCAGCGTTGCTGACGCAGAAGGCTAGAGGGTTGACGCAGGGCATCTTAGGGCTGACGCAGACCCATCTGGGGTGACGCACAGCCAGTGTGAGGCAGAGAGGGAATGACACAGTTCACAGAGAGGCAGTTGCTGGAGTCTAGAAGGCTACAAAAATACTACAAAGTGGAGCTGGTGAGGTACTGTAGTCAAAGCAGTGCCTAACAGAGCAGGGCCAAAAGAGTTGTTACCGAGGGTTCGTAACCGAGGAACCTGGATCAACAATGCAGTTGCACAAAAAGATCAGAGTAGGGGACATCTTGACAAGCAGCAGAAGGATTTCCAGGAGGGAAATCAAAACTCAGAGGGAGTCCAGAAGAGAACTTCCAAATGGGAAGTAGAGACTCAAAGGAGTCGAACAGAGAACTTCCAGGAGGGAAGTAAAGGAGCGTCATAGCACTACACGGGGTAAGAGACCAGGATACACTGGACAGAGCATCGAACTTCGCAGTCTGGAAGGCCAGAATCTTATCAGTGCTTGACAGGAATCGTGTCAAGAACTTCGCCTTGAAGGTTATAGCTATCCCAGTCGACCCCAATGATAACGACAAGTACGAAGAGGCGATGGCAAGGACCAAGTGCATTATCCTTGACGGGGTCAAGGATCATGTGGTACCACATATAGCCGAGAAGGAAACAACAATTGAGATGTGGGAGGCTCTCAAGAACCTGTACCAGCATGCTTCTGTGCAAAGAAGAATGTTGCTCGAGAACCAAATGAGGTCGTATCAGATGAAGAAGGGTCAATCAATTGACACCTTCCTCGGAGGACGGAATGAGATCTAAGACCAGTTGACTACTATAGGAGTGACACCGGATCAAGAGCTTATGGTGAGAACAGCCCTGAATGCTGTCTCAGAAGATTGGGAAGTGTTTGTCCAAAGTATCCTAGGCAGAGGGACTCTCCCACCTTGGGACGAGATGTGGGCAACTCTTCGCTAGGAAGAGATCAGAAGGCAGTGGAAGACAGGTAGCAGTAGTAAAGGGATCAAAGTTCAACAGTAGGAGGAAGATGTGGCCCTAGCATCTGAGGGAAAGCAGGGGAAGCGGAAGAAGAAAGATCTCTCCAAGATCAAGTGCTTCCACTGTGGGGAGATGGGTCATTATGCGATCCAGTGCCCAAGGAACAAGAGTAAGGGAGAGTCTTCCGAGACTAAGGCAGCACCAGCACGGGCAGAGAAGGAAGTTTTGACAAACGATGACTGTGCCATGAGTTCACACGTGCCACTTGAGAAGAAGTGGGGAGACATCAAGTTGTAGTTAGGCGGACTATAGGCGATGAGGGGCAGGATCCTTGATGTACCCAGCCTCTTAGATTAGACCTTGCTATGGGAGCCCCGACGAGGAGTAGCAACACTAGCTGAGTGGGTAGAGATGGACGTAGATGGAGCGGCAGAGAGAGCTACAGTGCAGGAGTCCCGATACAGCGTAGAGCTAGCAGGCTACAGCAACGCGAGAGGAACATGAGTGTTTAACTAGTGCAAGAAGGCACAGAGAGGTGTGCAACGATGTGACATGCAGGGAGTTGTTGCAGCAACGCAGGGGTCAAAGAGGGAGCACTTGTCAGCCGCAGAGGGAGCTTCAGCATGAGAGGGTGTTTCTAGCCCAACAAGGAGGTCAGTTTGGGGATCAGTTACTTACTTCTCAGTAACTAAGTTGCAGTGCAGCAGTGGGCAGCACGATGCAACATGATGAGAGGAGGTGCAGTGTTGATGCAGTGCTGGGAGAGAGGACCAGCAGCAACACAGATGCAGAGGGAGTTGTCGTACAGATGCAGCAGTGGCAGTCGCAGAACCATGGGTAACAGTACAGGAGGCAATAGTGCAGAGGATGTTGGGTAGGAAGGCCTAACATCATCACAAGTACCGATGCCGAATGATCAGAGTAATACTCAGTGAGGAGTATTGCTAGAGCACAGTCCTCGCTAAGAGGGAGTGTTGATTTGGGGTAGCATCGAATGTCTCTAGCCACGATTGGTGGAGAGGTTGGAGCACATGAGATCTCCAATACCCAGAAAGGGTTTAGGCAGATTCTAAACAGATCAGGAGATATTAAAATAATTAATATTTTTAATGGAGTCCTAAGTCTAAACTTAGGGAAAATAAAATATTAATGTGTATTAATATGAATCTGTGTTAGAATGGTCCCAAAGACATGGATCAAGCAAGATCTAATCTTAGTCGTTGATTAAGGACTTGATCTCGGCCGTTGAGATGTCAACAAGAAAAGTATAAGAGGATGTTTGAGGGTCACTTGGAAAACACACCAGATGATCAATCATTCTATTCTCTAGAGCAGGGTTTGCTAAGAGAGATAGAATCAGTGATCGGGAGAGCAGCTGAGGGGCATTGAGTATAGAGAAACAGAGAAGGCAGAGATTGTGCCGGGAGAACAGTGCAGCAGCCAAGGAGGGTGACGCAGAGCTAGCAAGGGCTCACGCAAGGCCACGCAGAGGCAGCCAAGTGTTGCGCAGAGCACCAGAGGGGCCAGCGTGGTCGACGCAGAGGCTTCCAGAGCCGATGCAGGGCCTCCTGTGGCTGACGCAAGCCATGGAAGGCTAACGCAGGGCCAAAAGTAGGCTAGGAGTGGCTGATGCAGTCCAGATTGGGCAAACGCTGGGGTCGTAGAGCAATTTTGTGCTGAGGAACTGCCGAAAGGGCTTTCTAGGGTTTCAGCCAAGAGATTTCTCTCAAACTGTGAGGTATAGCTGCTAAGGAAATTCTCTGTTGGGTAGGCCAGTTTCGGCACCCAGATTGTACTCTGATATTGCTTAATAAGAAAACCCTCAGATAGCTGCATCGGTTTTCCTACATTGGGTTTTTCCAGGGACATTGGTCCAAAAATAATGGTGTCATGTGGTGTGTTTGTTCTTGTTTCTTCTAGGTGTGAATCATCTAGAAACTCACATCAATTGTTGATCTGTAATATGTTTATTACAGATCAGTGCGAGTTGCTTGATCAAGTTCGATTTTCAGTGCAGGTTAGCAGAAAAAATTGACTTGCCAGAAAAGGTAATTCCAACAGGCAAAGGGGGCAGCAGTAGTTCAGATTTTCACGAAGCAAATTCCTTGTTTGGGCGCAAGAGGGTTTTGCAGTAGTTTGCAGCAGCAAAATCAGCGTTGAGTGGAAGAGGAAAAGCACAAAGACAGATGGATAAGGGACCACATGGTTAGCTTAGGTGGTGGAGAAGAAACACAACGAGCTAGTTGGTGGAGAAGCGGCACAACAAGCTATGTAATATTCCTAATTAGCCATGGCTAATTGGAATATTCAATTTTTGCTCAATTTTTCCTTCTATAGTTATTTATAAATAAAAAGGTGAGGAAAGGGGGACATAACTCACTTTTAGAATGAAGTCACTCCCTAGTAGCACAACGTTGTAACTTAAAAGGGGAGCCAAGGGGGCCAAGGGACCACGTCGAGAAGGGACCCACATAGAGACTTGGAGGGACTGCGTAGATGGAGAGGAGCACGTGGCAAGAAAGAAGCTACGTTGGAGGAGATGGGCCTTAGGGTTGAGAGAGGCCAACGCTATAAAGGAGAGAGGAGCCTCCTCATTTTAGGATTCGATTATGTGCATTTGAGCTAGTCACTTCGACTTAGAGCACGCTGGCTGTTTAGCCTGTCTACAGCACTGTTTAGTGCATTGAGTGTCTCTGTTCGGAGATCTCACCCTTAGCCCCGAGGGACTTCGAGTGCCTGCTCGGGCAAGGTAGTTTTTAGCAGTCTTTTCCAGGAGGATTGATCTTTGGAGTGAGGAGGAACTAAGCACTTTTGATAACTGTGCAGTCTTGAGAGAGGGACGCAGTTCTTCTGGTGGGAGTTTCGGATTGGGGTTTTTGCGGAGGATTTGAGCTGGGAGATTGAGCAAGGGATCAACCCTTGCATCTTGGAGGATTTTGGCAGAGTTTCGAGCAGAGTTTTGGAGGGTTCTATTCAGTGGCAGCGCAGAGCCTTGAGGGATTGCATAGATCCTCAAGGGGGTGATTTTCGGGGTCAGCTATTTCAGAAAAGCTTTATGGGTTTTTCTGGATTTATTGAGCAGAGGCTGATTCCAAAGTTTTAGAATTTTCTGAGGAGGGGAACAACCCCAAATCTTCACTTGATTCCATGTAGTAGCAGCAGCACAGCAGTTCCCCAGCAGCTTGGACGCAGTTCAAAGAGAGGCCATTCCTTACTATTCTGGGTGTATTTCTTCACTTGCCTTGTGCAAGTCAAGCTGCTATCTTTCTGATCACCTCTTGTACTCTTCCATTACTCAGTATAATAAACTGGCTTAGCATTTCTCTCTGTATTTCTTAAGTATCCTCTTATATTCTATGTTTACATTATTATATGTTGCACCACTGTTATTTTTATCTCTTTGAGCTTCCCGGTTACTATATCACTTGTACGTATTGGGTTGGAGTTTGCTTGGGTTTGAGGTATATCTCGGAAAAGGGATATTACAAGCTAGTTGGTGGTTGCAAGGGGTTGTTGGCTGTTCGCTAAGGACCATCTTGGAAAAAAAAATTCTCCTAGGGATATCACCCACAAAATGGTGATATCTTTTTCTTACCTCCTCATGGATCTCATGGACTAGATTACATCATTTTCTTACTTCCTCTCACAAGATCATCCAGGTGTGGGAATTCTATTTTCATACCTCCCACTGGCCTTATCATCCATATGAATGTGTCCACATTCGGTGTGGAATTTACTACATGAGTAGGCCGGCATATTTATATTGATTTGATGATATGTTGGTGGCATTGGCTTTATGATTACAGTCAGTATTAGTTATGTACCATATGCATGCTAGGGTAGGATGCATTGCATATTGATTTTTGCATTAGAGCTAACATCATATGATATTTCTCATAATAGATTAGCTACATTTACATTAAAATTTTGCATATTTTATTTTTATGTTGATTTTACAGCCTAACATTAAGCATGTGCGATCATGAGACACCGCAAAAGCATGTTGCTGTGTGTTTTTTGTTGGAATTTCTAAGTCTAAATATTAGAAATCCTTCATGTACTTTCTGATTTATTTCTGCCTACTTGTTATGTTTACTTAATAAGTTATTTACCATGTAAATACTGAAAATAAATACAAGTACATGCTCAACACAGTATAGATCAACTAAAGGAAAAGCAAGAACACAAGTGACATCGTTGTTTTTGGACCAATGTCCCCAGAAAAACCCAATGCGAGAAAACCAGCGTAGCTATCTGAGGGTTTTATTATTAAGCAGTTTCATAATACAATCTGGATGCCAAACCAGCTCACCCAACAAAGAATGATCTTGGCAGTACTACTTCTCAGTCGAAGACAGATATTCCCGCTAGAACCCCGGATGAAGAATCCCACAACTTTCAACTCCAATCTGCCCCATGAAATCCCCAGTGTCTGCCTCTAGGGACTACGTCAACCTCTCTGGCCCAGCGTCACCCCAACTCGCCCTGTGTCAACCTCTAGAGGCACTGCGTCAGCCTTAAGAACCTCTGCGTAACCCACACTGGCTCTCTCTGGCACTGCGCAGCTCCTAACTACCTTTGTGTGGGCCCTGACTGACTCTACATGGCCTCTAGTTGGCTCTACATCCCTCTCTCCTCTCTGCTTCTGTATTCACTGCACCTCAGTTGCAAATCTGATCACTCCTTCGATTTCCTCAGCAAGCCCTGCCCCAAAAAATCGAATTCTTGATCAACTCGGTGTGTTCTCCAAGTGACCCTCAAGCCTCCTCTTATACTTTTCTCATTGACAATTCAACGGCCGAGATTAAGTCCCTAATCAATGGCTAAGATTAACTCTGGTTTGATCCATGACTTTTGGACCCTTCTAACACAGTTTTATATTAATTCACATTAATATTTTATTTTCCCTAAGTTTAGACTTAGGGACTCCATTAAAAATATTAATTATTTTAATATCTCCCAAACTGTTTAAAATCTGCCCAAACCATTTCTGGGTATTGGAGATCTCATGTGCTTTAGCCTCTCCACCGTGGCTAGAGCACATCCGATGCTAACCCAAATCAACGCTCCCTCTTAGTGAGGACTATGCTCTAGCAATACTCTTCACTGAGCATCACCCCAATCATCCAGCATCGGTCATGGTGTTGATGTTAGGCCTGCTGCCCAACATCACTGCTACATCCGTAGGGCAGCCCCTCTCATCATGCTACATCGTGCTACCCATAGCACTGCCATTGCTAACTGCTGCACTGCAACTCAGTTACTGAGAAGTAAGTAACTGATCTCCCAACTGTAACATCTCTGTCAAGCTAGACACACCCTCGATGCTGAAACTCCCTCTGTCGCTGACAAGTGCCCCTTCTCTGACCTCTGCACTGCTGCAACAACTACATGCATCTCGCACTACTGCCTCACGTTGTCCTGGGAATCCTGCACTGTATCTCCCTCTGTCGCTCCATCCGCATCCGTCTCTACTGACATCTGCCAGTATTGCTACTCTTGGGGTTCCCGTAGTAAGGTATAATCCAAGAGGTTGGGTACCTCGAGGATCATGCCCCTCAATCGCCTGTAGTCCGTCTGACTACAGCTCGATGTCTCCCCACTTTCTCTCAAGTGGCGTGTGAGCACTCATGGCACAGTCATCATCTGTCTCCACTTCCTTCTCCGCACTTGCTGGCACAGTCATCATCTGTCTCCACTTCCTTCTCCGCACTTGCTGGCGCAGCCTTGGTCTCAAAAGCCTCTCCCTTGCTCTTCTTCCTCCAACACTGGCTCGCATAATGACCCAATTCCCCATAGTGGAAGCATTTGACCTTGGAGAGGTCCTTCTTCTTTCGTTTCTCCTGCTTTCCCTCAGATGCTAGGGCAACATCCTCCTCTTCCTCCTTGATTCTGACCCCCTTGTCGCTGCTTCCCACCTTGGTCAGCCTTCTGATCTCTTCTTGGCAAAGAGTCGCCCACAGTTCCTCCCAATCTGGAAGGGTCGACCTGTCTGGTATACTCTGGACAAACACCTCCCACTCTTTTGAGACTGCATTCAGGGTTGTCCTCACCATCAATTTTTGATCCGGTGTGGCCCCTATGGAAGTCAGTTGATCCCGGATCTCCTTCAATCGACCGAGGAAGGTGTCGATCTATTCTCCCTTCTGCATCTGGTATGACCACAGCTGATTTTCTAGTAGCATCTTCCTCTGCACAGAAGTATGTTGATACAATTTCGTCAGAGCCTCCCACGTCGCATTTGTCATTTCCTTTTCGACAATATGTGGTACTACATGGTCCTTGCCCCCGTCAAGGATGATGCTCTTGGCCCTCGCCATTGCCTACTCGTACTTATCGTTCTCAACTGGATCAACTGGGATCGCTATCGTCTTCAAGGCGAAGTGCTTGAGACGATTCGTGTCTAGAACGGACAAGATTCTAGCCTTCCAGACTACTAAGTTTGAGGCTCTGTCCAGTCTGTCCTGATCTCTTACCCAATTCACTGCCATGTGACTGCTCCTCTACTTCCTTTCTGGAAGTTCTTAGTGTGACTCCATCTGAGACTCAATTTCCCTCCTGGAAACCCCACTACCAATGTCAAGATGCCCCCACTCCAATCGTTAGTGCAGCTACACCACTAATCCGGATTTCTTGGCTAGAAATAGTTGGTAGCGACTCCCTCTTCCTTGGTCTTGCCCTGTTAGGTACTTTTTAACCACAGTACCCCACCAACTTCACTCCGCAACTTACCCACAGCCTCCTATGCCTCAACAAACTAAAGTTTAGAGCTTTTATGCTCTACGCAATCCCGACACCAACAAAATCTGCACCTCCTGGCCACGAGCGTCAATCATTCCTGACTGAGAAAGATGACTGGGCACTGCGTAGGTCAGGTCTACTTCCTTCTGCTACTGTGTTGATCCTCCCCCCGGCTCAAACTTGATGACGCAAGCACTGCGTCACCCCTCCCTTGCTGCTTCTCCGCTAGGAACAGCTTTTGTCACTCTGGACTGTTGTTTCTATTGTTGTTGCACTGCTCGGCTGATGCCCTTAGTTCTCCTGTGATCTACAACCACCCTCTGATACCATGTTGGAATTTCTAAGTCTAACTATTAGAAATCCTTCATGTACTTTCTGATTTATTTATGCCTACTTGTTCTATTTAATTAACAAGTTATTTACCATGTAAATGTTGAAAATAATACTGAGAGGGGGGGTGAATCAGTATTATCTAGTTCTTTTAACAAATCTTCCTTATTTACACTTTGAATTATTTTTGCATATCAGTACCATAAAATAATGAGCATGAACAAGAAAAACAGACAGTCACATCAAAGAACACCAGATATAAGGTGGAAACCCAATGTGGGTGAAAACCACCTGCTGCAATATGTCTCTATCTTCTTTCAAATTAGAAACTCCTTTTACAATGGTCTTGTACTGGTGCAGTCCTTTACCAGTACGCAGGCTGCAACCTGCAGAGAGCTACAACTCTCTCTCATTTTCCAGTCTCTCCTGGAAGGGAGCTACAACCCCCTACTTCTTTTCTTTCAAGGACCACTTTTCATAAATTTTCAAACTGGATCCATAAATATCAAATGATCATCAAGTACCAGTAAGTCACCCAGATAACCAGATCCACAATAACAGAAAACTAAACCCAGAACACCTTATCAACAGAAAAATTCAGTCAACAGATAGTCATGAGACAGATACGCAACTTTCCTTTCTTTGGCCTGCGTTGCTACGCACTTCACCCTCTGCTTCTCTGCGTATACCTGCAGAGTTCCTTCTGCTGCACTGCGTGACCACGCACTGCTTCTTCTACTACGTTGGGTATAGTATGCACCCAAATGCACTATCGCGCCGTGTACTGCCACAGTAGGTACGCACCCAGAAACACTATCGCACCGCGTACGTTTACTGTGCGTACGCACCTGAACCACTGTTGCTCTGCGTACCCACGCAGTTCGCCTGTTTCTGAGCTACGTACCCACGCAGTTCGCCTGTTTCTGCACTGCTTACCCACGCAGTCACCCTTCTTCTGCTCTGCGTACCCACGCAGAGGCACCGTTAAACACCTGCGTACTTCAGATTAGGGCCGAATTTGCAGATCACCAGTATGCTATAGTTAGACGGATGCCCAGATCTAATCAAGCGCTCGAGAGATCACCCTTCACAGATTCGCTTTCCACTTCACTTTCATATAGATCGAGCTTTTGAAACAATAACCCAATATTTCAGATCTTAAGATATTCAACCCAAAAGCATACCCAAGCCAAATGATCTCCTTTGCTTTATATAGGCAAGCTCTTCCTCAAATCATGGACCAATGCCACGGGCAAAACCATAATAACACAATACCGTCGGCTAAATACCAAGGGTTAAACATAAGGAACCCCACGTGTGCGCACTTTATTGCCTTGAAGTGTGTGCACTGGGGGTACGCACCTCATCAATGGGTAACCTGCGTGTCTGGACGCGGTCCCTGCACGGCGTACCTACGGGTACGCATCTTCTAAACTGTTCTCCTGCGTACTTCTTAATTCTCATCATATTGAGAGCCATGCCATGGGTGTTGCCATCAAGTACAACATCTGTAACATATAACCATACCAGAAACATAATGCCAACAGTAAATAATAAATACAAGTACATGCTCAACAATTATAGATCATCAACTGAAGGAAAAACAAGCACACAAGTGGCACCGTTGTTTTTGGACCAATGTTCCCGGAAAAACCCAATGCGGGAAAATCGTTGCAGCTATCTGAGGGTTTTATTATTAAGTAATTTCAGAATACAATCTGGGTGCCAAACCGGCTCACCCAACAAAGAATGATCTCGACAGTAGTACCTCTCAGCCGGAGACAGATATTCGGGCTAAAACCCCAGATGAACAATCCCACAGCTCTCAGCTCCAATCTGCCCCACAAAATCCCTAACGTCTACCTCTAGGGACTGTGTCAGCCTCTTTGGCCCAGTGTCACCCCAACTCGCCCTGTGTCAGCCTCTGGAGGCATTGCGTCAGTCTTTAGAGCCTCTGCGTCACCCATGCTGGCTCTCTTTGGCACTGCACATCTCCTGGCTACCACTGCGTGGGCCCTAACTGGCTCTGCGTGGCCTCTAGCTGGCTCTGCGTCCCTCTCTCCCGGCTTCTGCGCTGATGCTCCCAGCACCCTCTCTACCTCTCTGCTTCTGTATTCACTACCCCTCAGCTGCAACTCTGATCACTCCTTCGATTTCCTCAACAAGCCCTGCCGCAGAAAATCGAATTCTTGATCAACTTTGTGTGTTCTCCAAGTGACCCTCAAACCTCCTCTTATACTTTTCTGGTTGACAATTCAACAGCCGAGATTAAGTCCCTCATCAATGGCTAAGATTAAATTTGGCTTGATCCATGACTTTTGGACCCTTCTAACACAGTTTTATATCAATTCACATTAATATTTTATTTTCCCTAAGTTTAGACTTAGGGACTCCATTAAACATATTAATTATTTTAATATCTCCCAAACTGTCTAGAATCTACCCAAACCATTTTTGGGTATTGGCGATCTCATGTGCTTTAGGCTCTCCACCGATTTTCGTGGCTAGAGCACATTTGATGCTACACCAAATCAACAATGGCAGTGGCGGAGGGGGCAGCAGTAGCTCAGATTTTCGCAAAGCAAATTCCTTGTTTGGGAGCAAGAGGGTTTTGCAATAGTTTGCAGCAGCAAAATCAGCATTGAGTGGAAGAGGAAGAGCACAAAGACAGATGGGTGAGGGACCACATGGTTGGCTCAGGTGGTGGAGAAGCAGCACAACGAGCTAGTTGGTGGAGAAGCGGCACAACAAGTTAGTTGGTGGTTGCAAGGGGTTGTTGGCTGTCGGCTGAGGGCCATCTTGGAAAAAAAAAAAAAAAAATCTCCTAGGGATATCACCCACAAAATGGTGATATCTTTTTCTTACCTCCTCATGGATCTCATGGACTAGATTACATGATTTTCTTACTTCCTCTCACAAGATCATCCAGGTGTGGGCATTCTATTTTCATACCTCCCATCGGCGTTATCATCCATATGAATGTGTCCACATTCAGTGTGGAATTTACTACATGAGTAGGCCGGCATATTTATATTGATTTGATGATATGTTGATGGCATTGGCTTTATGATTACACTCAGTATTAGTTATGTACCATATGCATGCTAGGGTATGATGCATTGCATTTTGATTTTTGCATTATAGCTAACATCATATGATATTTCTCATAATAGATTAGCTGCATTTACATTAAAATTTTGCATATTTTATTTTTCTGTTGATTTTATGGCATAACATTAAGCATGTGCAATCATGAGACATTGCAAAAGCATGTTGCTGCGTGTTTTTCATCTATTATATGTGCAAGGAACAGGTCTACGGTAACCAAGAGATTGTTGGAGTTCTCGCGACCTCTCGTTTGACTAGCTTCATCCACGTCTTTCAAAGATCACGTCCCAGTTGGAGCTAGATGTTACCCACCATTTTGTGGGTGATATCCCTAAGAGAATTTTGTTTTCCAAAATGGTCCTCACTTGGCAGCCACCAGCCCCTTGCAACCCCCAGCTAGCTCATTGTGTCGCTTCTCCACCAATTAGCTCGTTGTGCTTCTTCTCCACCACTTGAGCCAACCATGTGACCGCTCACCCATTTGTCATGATCGTATGTTTGAAGGTGGGCCTCCCTAACCTAAAGGTACCCCTTGTCACTTGGTAATTGAATATTGTAGTTTTCTTATCATGGACACTTCTGGGCATGCGTTAATGGGGGGATTTGGCAAAAAAAATGGGCTAGGTCTGTGCTCTTGTCCTCTAGACCCCTTTTTGGATATTAACCTTGGATTCTAGTTCCATGGGATCTCTTTTACTGACCATTTGGCTTTAGGGATGGTATTTCACAGGAAACCCTGATTTTCGTTGCGTGGTCCCGCTCCCTCAACTGCATATATTACCCCCCTTTCCACTCATTATTACCCTGTTCATCATTTCTCCCACCTGGGTCCACATTCCTCCACTAGGTCCACATAGGGCTAGTCCTCCCCTTCCCCTTGCCCACGCTTTGGGTCAAGCCTGGAATGATGCCCCGCAGGTTGAAGCAGCTAAAAAGAAAAGTAAAAGCATAGTTGGCCACATTCAACAGGAAAATGTACCACAAAATGCGAAAGACGGTTAGGACAAATACATTTAGCACATGAGCTCTACCCCATCATCATGGTCGTCACCCTGGTTCCTACAAGTTATATTGCTAGTTTTTGTAGCATTGGATGTGTTCTAGCCACGACATTTGGTGGAAAGACTAGAATACATGTATTCTCCAAAACCCAGAAAACGTTTTTGGAAATTCCACCTAGAGACAACTTAATTAAAATAATTAATCGTTTTTAATGTTTCCTAAGTCTAAACCTAGGAAATCTGATTAATTAAAGGGTATTAATTAAGTCATGGTGAGAATCTTCTAGAAGAAGACATGGATCGAGTTCTAGTTAATCTTAGCCATCGATTATGTTTTAATCTTTGTAAGAACTCTATCTCAAGCTAATTTCAGAACATGAAATTTAACATACAAAATTTAAATAAGTAATCTAATGAATACCATCCTGTCTACTTTGCTGACAATATGTCTGCTCTGCTGCAATTCTTGTCCGGCTGCGTTACTAAAATGGCCAAAACCTCCCTGCCGAACTGAGTACAACCTAGGTACTTAGTTTCAGAAAGCTTTCAATTGAAGCAATCTGATTTCCCCCTTGCCCAAAAACATCAATATAATCAAGACTCAAGTTCCCTTCATAGTTGTACTACAGTGTCTAAAATTGTTCTCAACTCTGCTGCCTTTCTCCCCAAAATGGTTTTTCCCTTCTCCTTTTATTTCCTCATCCACCGCCTTCTTCTCATTTTCGTGTCAATATTTTGGTTACATGTAACTTTTATGAAATCGAATCTCATTTGATTTCGTTGATTTTTATTTGAATACGAAGTTTGATTTAATAAGGTTTATTTATATTTTTTTATGAATTTATTTAAATTTATAATTTTAATTAATTTATATATTATTTTATTAATTTTAAATTGTAAATTTTAATCTGTACTTTTAAAATTAATATTTTCTGCTGGTTTTAAGGACTTATCATATATATGATACTCTGGTGAGGTGTTAATTTATTACGTTAATTTATATCTCCTCTTGTAGTAGCTAGTTTATATATAGTGCGATACATGCAGGTCCATGCATATGTAGCTATCGTATGGAGGTCTCGTATGTATGCTAATACTCGTATTTTATTGATAGGTGAGTCATTACATACATCCCTCCTTCCAAAAACTTTGTCCTGAAGTTAGGGTTACTAAAATATATTAGTGATTAAAATGAGTATATAAGTTCTTATATTTCATTTTATATGGGTATTTAAAAATTTTGTTTTCTTAAATATTTTAAGATTTTACAACTATAAGATTCATGTCCTGCCTCGGTTGATTCTTCAAGCTACTTTAGAATCATCCTATCATTCCTAATCTCTTTTGCTTCCATCCTATCCGTCCTCTATAAGAGTATGCCATGGTGTCAGCTATACTGATTAACCATTCATAGACTCTCAAGGGTGTCAACATTGATTATTTCAACTTGATTGCCCAGTAGGCATCTCGTAGTCATCATCACACGTCTAGGGGAGTGTAATTCGCACAGTCCTCCCATGACTCCAGGTTTTTGGAGGATAAACGGTGGGCAATACCTCCACCCCTCCTTGTGGGACCAGAGTTAATGTTCTTTCATGGAACTTTATTGAGTCTTAATTGTACTGAAGTTTTTGTCATCACGTGGCCGTTTTGGTAACAATACTAGCTGCAACGTAAACACTTGTCCATATATTATAACATGTGCATCAGTATATACATAAAATAAACAATTTTTGTATAGCTTCTGCATGTTATCTCTAGTACAACATATTTCGTCATGTCTTGCTCATGCTATCGACTTTCATATTGAAATTGTAATCATTATTTTATTTCTATCGATATATATAAATGAAGCAAAATTTATAATATCTTAATTCCTATCAGAATTCATGATTTAAATTTTATAGCAAGATTAATCAAATATTAAACTTTACTTTGATATCTATAATTCCGTAAGATTAATTTGAATAACATATTCCGTCTTGGTATCCACGTACCAGTGGAATTAAGCAAATAACATATCATAAAAATTCACGTTTATATGTGATCATTCCAAAAAGATTTTGAGTATCTGATTTAAAGTGAAAATATATACAAAATATGGCTTAAAGTTCTTTAAAATTGACACAAGTTGCGATATTTTTGACATATGATTTTCGTATCTTACCAAGTAGCCGATCCAAGATTATACTTGTCCCACTGGACCTTAAATTGGTCTACCAGACGATTCCTGAATTGTTGAACCCTACGTTCTAGTATACCTAATGGTTCGACCAATATGATTCCTTCGTCCGATACCTACAGTTCCTTCCATTGAAAGTTATGAGATTTGTCAGCTATGTAATGCCTTAATACAGACACATGAAATACATTATGAACTTTATGCAAATGAGGTGACAGTGCAAGACGATAGGCGACAGGTCCAACTCTTTCTGACTTTAAATGGTCCCATAAATTGGAGTGACAACTTTGTCCCTTTTCCGAATTGGATAGTGCTTTTATTTGGTTTGATGCAGACAAAAACCTAATCCCCTACTTCATATTTTATGTCAGTTCTGCGGGCATCAGCATAACTCTTTTGTCTATCATGTGCTTCTTTTGACCATTGTCTAATTTGTTTTACATGTTCTTCCATTTCTTGGATTAATTCTGGCCCTACAATCACCCGATCTTCTAACCTCTCCCAACTTAACAATGTTTTGCAAGGTCTGCCATATAATGCTTCAAATGGAGGCATTCTGATTGAATTGTGGTAACTGTTATTGTATGCAAATTCGACCAAGGATAAGTACTTTTCCTAGTGTGATCGCTGATCCATAGCGTACGTCCTCAACATATCTTCTAGTACTTGATTTACCCTTTCTATTTGCCCATCAGTCTCAGGATGATAATATATACTCAAATTTAGTTGAGTTCCTAAGGCTGATTGCATGCAAGTCCAGAATCTTGAAGTGAATCGTGAGTCTCTATCTAATATGATCTTCTTAGGTATTCCATGAAATCTGATAATTGCATTTATGAATACTCAAGCTACGTCAGCAACTTCATAAGTGTTAACTTTTGGTATGTTCTATGCTAGAGCAATTTATTTAAATTTCACAATTAGCAATCACATCAGCATTAAGATAAACTGCAGATAGAACACAAATATAAATCACAGAAGACAAGCCAAGACAAGAGGACACAAGATGTGGCGCGAGCCAGGGACAAACCCCACAATGTGTGGGGAAACCCTTGATCAATTCTTCTTTTATTTTCTTCAAAGTTCAGCAAAGAAAGAGAGAGAGAGAGAGAGAGTACATTTACAACAGAAGTCAACACTTTGACTTATCTAGATCTAGCATTAGATCATTTCGTATAACGATGAAATTAGTTGAAGACATTCTGCTTCAACTGATTCTCAAGATGACTCCTTCACCTATCATCATGCTGCATCTAGTCCTCTTGCTGCACCACAGCATACTGCACTATGCTGCACTAATCATGATAATGATCATGCCTCCACATGTCCATGATCTTATCATACTGTTGTGCATCATGTCCATGTTCTCATTCAACTGTTGCCCATGTCCATGTTCTCATGCTGATCTTATCATACTGCTGTGCATCATGTCCATGTTCTCATTCAACTGTTGCCCATGTCCATGTTCTCATGCTCCATGTCATCATGCATCATTATTGATTTGATGAGAGGATTATACACCATGACTATTCCTAGAGGATGAGATGATCTTGGTACCTTGAGATCATAATGACACCTTACTGTATGGTAAGATTATGATCCTGTTTCTTACCTTTGATGAGAATGACATTCTTTGCAGAGGTGATCGCTGCATATTGGTGCATCATTTAATACTTTAAGTCACAGCTGGACAGGATGTATGTCACTGTGATCTATATACCGAGATCTTCCTTTTAACATTTCATAGCACATCAAAACTGTTCTTAGATGTGCCTAGATTACATATCATGTACAACGTATATAGTTTTCATGATCAGCATATAAATTCTTTTATCTGCATATGTGTCATTATGTATAGCATACATAAGCTTCCATGATCTGCTTATAAATGTCATCGAAGATCTGCGTATAAAGTCCTTTATGAACAACGTATAAAGACCTTAATGAACAATGTATTAAGAAGTCTCCATGATCTGCTTATCAATGTCATCAATGATCTACAGCTAGGGCTGAGTGTCACCATTGACTGCGTATGAGTCTTTGCTATTGCGGCCAAGTGCAGCTAGGTGACTTCCTTACTGCGGCTACTGCAGTTAGGGCATTATTGCGGCCTTTATTACCCTTACAGCGTCTTCATTACCATGACTATGGCTTTTACGTGGTTCATTATATTATCATTGCAGCTTCCATGCTTTGGTTGTGACTTCAAGCTTTGACCCATTACATAGACTACTGCGTGTAAGGATCTCTGCCCTGTGTATAATTAGGGCATCACGTTGATTGTATAAATGTCACCATGAAGAACATAACCATGAACAGCATATAAGTGAGTTTCCATGAGCAGTGTAACAGTCCTCTTCTTAGCAATGAGTTAGAGCATCACTTGACTGTGTATATATGTCTTCATGACTACGTTGGATGAGTCTTCATTCACTGCATTGAAGGAGTCTCCTTGTCCCTGTGTTGGATCAACATACGTTGGCTAGGGCATCATCAAACTAAGCCAACGTATTCTTTTTGTGACTCTCCTTCTCCAAAAACCCAAGACGTGGAGAGGAAATCACATCAAGAATGTGTGCGCAAAAGTCTTCAAGTCCTTGCTAATTTATACTAAAACGTAGATGATGAATAGACATGACTATTGGGCTTCTGAGCCTACTCAAGTTGTTGGTCGACTTGATAATAATTCCATAATCAAAATAAATTCATATCTCCATAAATACTTATCGGAATCGGATGATCTTTAGATCAATCCTACACCTCTCGACAACAGGGATCCAATAATAATATCAACTGCCATAAATAAGTTGACCCACGTGGAGTTTGGCCCTAGTTGCCAATTTTAACACTCCCTCTCAACTAGGTAGAACTCCATCCGTTGATCCATATGTCCGACTGTACTATCTCTGTCATCAGTACCCTGCACTGCTCTGCCCAGCTCTTGTTGGCTCTGCTTAGCTTAGCTGGCTCTGCTCTGCTCAGCTCCGTTGGCTCTGCTCAACTCTGCTGGCTCTGCTCTGCTCTGTTCAACTCCACTGGCTCTGCTCAGCTCAGCTCTGCTCTACTCAGCTCTGCTGGCTCTGTTGGCTCTGCTTTGCTCTGCTCTACTCTGCTCAACTTAGCTCTATTGAACTATGAAGAAGAAGAATTGATCGAGAATGTCTCATACCATTCTCCACTGACCTGAAGTCAGTGTTAGAGTGCGTACCACTAGTCCCAGACTAGTCTCAACCGACCCGAAGTTAGCTTCATAGTAAGTACCACTCCTACCACTGGTCTCAAACCAGTATCGCAGTCTCAGAGAGTGTACCACTAGTCCCAGACCAATACTGCACTGACACGAAGTCAGTCTCAGAGTATATACCACTGGTCCCAGACCAGTCTCAACCGACCTGAAGTCAGTGTCATAGTATGGTACAACTCCTACCACTAGTCCCAGATCAATGGAGGTCATCCTAGCATAGGGAGTACAGTAAATACAACGATGCATCCATTGGTACTACTATGGTCCCTAACTTCATTTCCCTGCTCATTGATCAGATGAGAGGTACTTCCCATGAGTCCCAGACTGCATGGGTAGGATGCCTCGACAGGAGAACAAATCAATCCTGTCCTCACAGGAGAACACATTAATCCTGCTACAATCGCTATGGAGAACACATCAATCCAGGCCTCACAAGAGAACTAATCATCTTGCTACACAGGAGAGCAAATCATCCTATTCCACAAGAGAGCGAATCATCTTGTCCCACAAGAAAGCAAATCATCTTGTTCCAGTGCACCACCAGGAGAGGGTGAGTCACCCTGTGGTCGTATGTTGCTCTAGTAAGAACCGCAAGCCCTTAGAGCTCCCAGAGCTCAATGTATGCAACATGCAGGACCCTTGTACAAGGTTTTCTTGACGACTCCAAGTCGTTTGGAAAAATCACATATTAGATCTTTCCTCAAGGCTTTGACAAGGTGTATCGACCTGTACATCATCTTAATGCGATGAAGCCTCCTTGCTCATCGACTTACCATATCCCAGATGATGTCTATCTGCTAGAGAAATCAACGAATACGAGATTCCTCAATAATCGAATCCCACCTCTGGTTGTTACAGAGAGTCACAGAGGTATCCAATGTAAATCCAAACAACTCACTGAAGAGCTTTCGCAACCAGACTGCCTCACAGGAGGCCATGCTAGCAACAATATACTCTGCTTCGATGTGCTCAAAGCCACTGACTTCTGTTTCCTGCTGATCCAGGATATCAAAGCAGATCCCAAAGAGAACCAACAATGAGAAGTGCTCTTGTGATTCTCCACAATGCTTGCCCAGTCAGCGTTCGAATAATCATGTAGCTTTCATATCTCTGGCAATGTATCTCAATCCCTGAGAGATTGTGCCCCGAAGATATCTCAGAGGATTCTTGGCACCAATCCAGTGAGGCTCACCATGCTAACTGCAAAACATATGTCCGGACGGAAGTTCACCAAGAACATCAACGTGATAGAGTTTATGAAACTCAAAGGCATTTCCCAAATTTGGTCCGACATCACTACCATATAGCTTTTGAAAGTTAATATCTTTGAGGTAGTCACAGGCTTGCAGTTTATCATTCCACATACGGAATCCAACTCCCTCTGTCTCCTACAAATGAGAGGGTCTGCACCTGTCAGACATAGGTGCCGCTATGAGAGGTCTAGCATCCACAACCTTCGAGTAATGGTTTGGATCGATTTCACTCCTAGTGAATCTTAGCTTCATCAGACAACTGTTGATCCTCTCATACTATGCTCGGGGTGTCTTGCTTCAAGCCATAGAGGGCTTTCTTCCACCTGTATACATGAGATTCTTGTTCATGAATTTCAAACTCCACGGGTTGTTCCAAACCTGTGGACCTGCTACATGAGGGGGAATGGTCCCCTTGTAAGATTTTCCTCTGGTACATCTCGAACATGTACCTTCATGCTCTTTTTGAATTCAGGCATCTCTGTCACCATCTGACTCACAGACCTCTAGTGCTGTGTCAATGGACATGGTCCCCAGTGGACTTCCTGCAACTTGATACAACCCTGAACTCAAAAGCATCTTTGAAAAATCTATTTTCAAACACGTACCTTTTCATCGATGAGTGCCACCCTGAAACCTTTGACTTCCATTTCCGAGATGGACACCAGGTTCTCCTTGCGATCGGGTACATCAAAGAGATTCTGGGGTTCCTTGCTTTCTTGAAGAGTCGGTCGTGTCTTTCATGAACTGCATCTTGTCATTCGGACACTCCTTCGCATAAGGGCCGAACTCATAACCAAGACATCTACCTTTCCTTCCACCCTTAGATCCGCAAACATGTACCTTTCCAATGAAGTGACCTTTAGGTATGCCATTAGAAGTTCTGCTACGCCATTCTGATAATATGCTCTGCTTCGACTTCACCGTAAGTGAATTGTGAAGAACCCATTGATCCTTTTGTCTTGTCCCAACTGTCTTTGGTGATTTCTCTTTCACTCTTGCTTGGGCATTGTCTTCACCTCAGCTCTGATACCATGTTAACTTTTGGTATGTTCTATGCTAGAGCAATTTATTTAAATTTCACAGTTAACAATCACATCAGCATTAAGATAAACTGCAGATAGAACACAAATATAAATTGCAGAAGACAAGCCAAGACAATAGGACACAAGATGTGGCACGAGCCACGGACAAACCCCACAATGTGAGGGGAAACCCTTGATCAATTCTTCTTTTATTTTTTTCAAAGTTCAGCAGAGAAAGAGAGAGAGAGAGAGAGAGATAGTACATTTACAACAGAGGTCAACACTTTGACTTATCTAGATCTAGCATTAGATCATTTCATATAACGATGAGATCAGTTGAAGACACTCTGCTTCAACTGATTCTCAAGATGACTCCTTCACCTATCATCATGCTGCATTTAGTCCTCTTGCTGCACCACAGCGTATTGCACAATGCTGCACTAATCATGATAATGATCATGCCCCCCCATGTCCATGACCTTATCACACTGTTGTGCATCATGTCCATGTTCTCATTCAACTGTTGCCCATGTCCATGTTCTCATGCTCCATGTCATCATGCATCATTATTGCTTTGATGAGAGGATTATACACCATGACTATTCCTAGAGGCTGAGATGATCTTAGTACCTTGAGATCATAACGACACCTTATTGTACTGTAAGATTATGATCATGTTTCTTACCTTTGATGAGAATGACATTCTTTGCAGAGGTGATCGTTGCATATTGGTGCATCATTTAATACTTTTAAGTCACAGCTGTACAGGATGTATGTTACTATGATCTATATACCGAGATCTTCCTTTTAACATTTCATAGCACATCAAGACTGTTCTTAGATGTGCCTAGATTACATATCATGTACAACGTATATAGTTTTCATGATCAGCATATAAAGTCCTTTATCTGCGTATGTGTCAATATGTACAGCATACATAAGCCTCCATGATCTGCTTATAAATGTCATCAAAGATTTGCGTATAAAGTCCTTTATGAACAACGTATAAAGACCTTAATGAACAGCGTATTAAGAAGTCTCCATGATCTGCTTATAAATGTCATCAATGATCTGCGGCTAGGGCTGAGTGTCACCATTGACTGCATATGAGTCTTTGCTATTGCGGCTAAGTGCGGCTACGTGACTTCCTTACTACGACTACTGCAGTTAGGGCATTACTGCAGCCTTTATTACCCTTACAGCGTCTTCATTACCATGACTGCGGCTTTTACGTGCTTCATTATGTTATCACTGCGGCTTCCATGCTTTGGTTGTGACTTCAAGCCTTGACCCATTACATAGACTACTGCGTGTAAGGATCTCTGCCCTGTGTATAATTAGGGCATCACGTTGACTGTATAAATGTCACCATGAATAGCGTAATCATGAACAGTGTAACCATGAACAGCATATAAGTGAGTTTCCTTGAGCAGTGTAATAGTCCTCTTCTTAGCAATGAGTTAGAGCATCACTTGATTGTGTATATATGTCTTCACGACTACGTTGGATGAGTCTTCATTGACTGCGTTGAAGGAGTCTCCTTGTCCCTGTGTTGGATCAACATACATTGGCTAGGGCATCATCAAACTAGGCCAGCATATTCTTTTTGTCTCTCCTCCAAAAACCCAAGACGTGGAGGAGATCACATCAAGAATGTGTGCGCAAATGTCTTCAAGTCCTTGCCAATTTATACTAAAACGTAGATGATGAATAGACATGACTATTGGGCTTCTGAGCCTACTCAAGTTGCTGGTCGGCTTGATAATAATTCCATAATCAAAATAAATCCATATCTCCATAAATACTTATCGGAATCGGATGATCTTTAGATCAATCCTACACCTCTCGACAACAGGGATCCAATTAAAATATCAGCTGCCATAAATAAGCTAACCCACATGGAGTTTGGCCTAGTTGCCAATTTTAACAGTAAGTATGTCTTACGGGAATGAAATGGGCGCTTTTTGTTAATTTATCCACTATCACCACAATAACATTGTGTCTTTGAGAAGTAAGAGGTAACCCAATGATAAAATCCATAGAAATGATCTCCCATTTGGTCATAGGAATGTCATGAGTTTGTAAGAGATCTACTGGATGACAATAATCAGCTTTTACTTGTTGACATTCCAAACATTTTGCAACGAATTGAACGATATCACGCTTCATGCCCGTCCAAAAGAAGAGTTTCTTCGTATTAGTATACATTTTCTTTACTCCGAGATGTGTACAATATACTACTCTGTGGGCTTCCTTAAGGATGGTGTCTCGGAGATCCTTATTATCACGAATATACATCATTTCATGAAATTGCAAGATTCCATTATCTTCTAATTCATATCCTTCAAACTTAGGTTCTTTTGGCTTTTTACTATCAAGACTAGATCTTACCTTTAAATAGAAGCTATCTCTTATGAAATGTTCTAGTACTCATTGTCTTAAGTCTACTTTGATGGGTATGAGGGAAAATATTCGGGTCTTCTGCTTAAAGCATCTACCACTACATTCTCTTTTCCTTTAATATATGATATTCCAAAGTCATATTCACTTAGGAATTCACCCCATCGTCTTTGTTTAGCATTCAAGTCTCTTTGGGTGAACAAATACTATAGACTTTGATGGTCACTTTTAAGCGTAAAGCTTCGCCCTATTAGATAGTGTCTCCATATCTTTAAAGCTAGTACTACAGCAGCTAACTCTAAATGTGAGTGGTGTAGAGTTCTTCATGAGGCTTTAATTTCCTTGAGGCATATGCTATTACTCCTCTATCCTACATTAATACTGCACCTAATCCTTGCTTGGATGCATCAGCACATACAGTAAAATCTTTGTCCATATTCGGGACTCTTAAGATTGTTGCACCGGTCAGTAGTCTTTTGAGTACAGAGAATTCTTTATTACATTCTTCAATCCATTCATACTTAACACCTTTACGTTGAAGAGTTGTAATTGGCTTTGCGATTTTGGAGAATCCTTCCACAAATCTTCGGTAGTAACCAGCTAAACCAATAAAGCTTCGTACTTCATGTGCATTTTTTGGTATCGGCCATTCCATGATTGCCTTTACCTTCTCAGGATCTATTGAAATTCCTTCACCTGATATGATATGACCTAAATAGTGAATTTTTTTTTTGAAAGAAATAACACTTGGATAACTTTCCATATAACTGGTGTTTTCTGAGGCAAGATAATACTATCCGTAAATGGTCTTTATGCTCTTTCTCGTTCTTGGAATAGATAAGAATATCATCTAAGTAAACTTGTACAAATTGATCAAGATATTTGCGAAAAACGTTGTTCATAAGGTTCATGAATATCGCTGGTGCATTAGTCAACCCAAATGGTACCACTGTGAATTCATAATGTTCAAAGCGTGTTTGGAATGTTGTCTTAGAAATATCGCTTTCCGAAATCCTTAACTAATGATAGCCTGATCGTAGATCAATTTTTAAAATGATAGCAGCTCCTTTCATTTAGTCAAAGAGGTCATCAATTTGAGGCATTGGATACTGATTCTTTACTGTAGCTCGATTCAAGTCTCGGTAATCTATGCATGATCTTAAGGAACCATCTTTCTTCTTGACAAAAATTACGGGAGCACCCCAAGGTGATATACTGAGTCGAATGTGTCCTATATCCAATAATTCCTTCAATTGAATTTGTAATACCACCATCTTTTAAAGGATGTACCTTGGACATATTATCCCCTTTAGAAGTAGAAACCACCTAATAGTATACTTGGTTAACCCCATTTGGATTTTAGAGACATTAGCACATGCCAAAGCCCATTATGGAAAGGCAGGCCATTATGAAGTCCCCACCTGTGGTCCATGGTTTGTAAGTTCTTTTACTCTATTTCTTTGATGACTTGTTGTACTGGAAGGCTAGGGGACGCATTGGATCTTATGCAGGATTGCAGATGGTCTCCATCTTGGGTTTGGTCTCCCTATACGGGTCCTAACCCTCTAGAGGACTACATTGGCACATGTAGGGTGTATGTTGAGAGCCATGGGCCTCCATAGCAGTAGACAGCACTCCATGGATCCCTAGAGATGTTCAGAGATTGGCTCGAGATCCATCTATTGGACGAGGAAGATGCACCTAGTTCACCTTTGCCCAGGCAGCCCCACAAATGTACCATGCACTTAGCAGCTAACCCAAGACCTTTAGGATGATATGGGATTACCCACACCATCATCAGAGCCCTTATGTATGGTCTACAGGCATCTTCGACTCATTTGGAGACCCATGAGGTTAATATTGTGCACCCACACCCACTAGGAGCACCATAGGTTTATTGTTTGAAGAATAAGGGGCCACTGCCTTGCCCATCACTTTTGAGGGTCTTATTCTTCATTATGGCACCTGTGGACCTCATTAGTCCTCTTGGAGAGCCCTACAACATGTATTGTTTATCATTTGTCCTCTTAAGAGGCTTATTATTTCATTCACGAGATAGTTTGGTGGGCTTATCACCAAAAGTTAGGTCATTGGCACATTATTTTATTTTTGGGGCTTATGTAGGCCTAAGAGACTAATTCGAACTCCTAATTAGTGTATAAATACAAGTGAGATGAGTTCATTTTCTCATCATCACTTTGGATTGGATCTCTTTTCTCTTTAGAGAATTCCACACTTTTTCTAGGATGAATAATTGGAGCATGGATGAGTTTTGATGTTTGGATTGGAGTATTTTATCTTGGAGCTTCTTTATTGTCAAATTATTGATGGTTGGATATGTTCTATTACATGTAAGTACACACTTTTAATGCTATTTTTGTTTTACTTTTTTCATATGCATTGAATGCGATTTTCGTTATAATAGGGCTAATTACTGCTTTGCATAATTGCAAATTTGTAGAATTATTGTTTTTATATAGCATCTCTCAATGTTTGGGCCATGCATGTGAATAAAATCTCCTAGGGATAATTCCACCTGGGAATTTATCTTGATAAGCCATCTCTTTTGCCAAGCGAAGTATAAAATCTTTGAGGCCTCTTCCTCTTGCCCTAAAGGCTAAGTGAAGTAGTCCTTAAGGCCTCCTTGACCGAAATACAAGTTCCTTTCTCATTATTTCCCTAGACTCCATTCTCCCCAAGGCATTAACGCACTAGTCCTCCAATAGGTGATCACTCAAATAAGACTTTTCTTCACCTTTCCTTCTCTCTTCTAGGTCTAGCCAAGTTGGGTCACCTAATGCAGCATTTTCCCAACAAAATAGCCCAAGAAAAAGTTCAATCTCCTAGCCTCTACTGCATTGGTGTGTCTGTGAAAATTTTTGAATCTAACACATCAGAAACCCCTACTACAATATTTGGTTTATTATCTCCTACTTGTCATTTACATTAACAAGTTATTTAATAATATAAGCAACGAAATCAACACAATTACAACCTTCACAAACATACAGATTAGCAACTGAAATAAACTAAGACAACACAAGAGACACCGTTATTTTTGGACAATCATCTCTGGAAAAACCCAATGCGAAAAAACTGGTGCAGCATATAGAGGGTTTTATTATTAAGCAAATTCTAAATACAACTAGGGTGCTAGAAATGGCTCGCCCTTCAAAGAATTTCCTTGGCAGCAATACTTCTATCCGGAGACAGATATTTCAGCGGATTAGCAACCGGATGAACGATCCCACAGTGACTCCGGATATTCCTTGTGCTAGACAGCGAAAGCTAATCCACTCACTCTCTAGAACTGCATCACCCCGTTAGGGACTGCATCACCCTTTCTAGCTCTGCGTCAGCCAATCAGCGCTCACTCTTGTTGATTTGGGGTAGCATCGGATGTGCTCTAGCCACGAAATTTGGTGGAGAGGTTGGGGCACATGAGATCTACAATACCCAGAAAGGGTTTGGGCAGATTCTAAATAGTTCAGGAGATATAATTAATATTTTTAATGGAGTCCCTAAGTCTAAATTTAGGGAAATTAAAATATTAATGTGGATTAATATAAAACTGTGTTAGAATGGTCCAAAAACATGGATTAAGCCAGATCTAATCTTAGCTGTTGATTAGAGACTTAATCTCGGTCGTTGATATGTCAACAAGAAAAGTATAAGAGTAGGCTTGAGAGTCACTTGGAGAGTACACTAGATGATCAATCATTCTATTCTCTAGAGCGGGGTTTGCTAAGAGAGATAGAATTAGTGATCGGAGTTGCAGCTAAGGGGCATTGAGTACAAAGAGGCAAAGATAGTGCCGGGAGAGCAGCGCAGGAGCCAGAGAGAGTGACGCAATGGCAACCAGGGCTCACGCAGAGGTAGCTGGGAGATGCGCAGTGCTTCAGAGAGGCCAGCGTTGCTAACGCAGAGGGCCAGAAGGCTGACGTAGGGCCTCCTGAGGCTGACTCAGACCCATTCAGTGTGACGCAGGGCCAACGCTGGGTAGAGAGAGGCTGGCACAGTCCAGAAACGTAGACACTGGGATTTCTGGGGCAGATTGGAATTGAGGAGTTGTCGAAAGGTTTATCCGGGGTTTTAGCTGAGACATTTGTCTCAAACTAAGAGGTACTACTGCCAAGGAAATTCTCTGTTGGGTAAGCCAGATTCGGCGCCCAGATTGTACTCTGAAATTGCTTAATAAGAAAACCCTCAGATAGTTGCACCGGTTTTCCCGCATTGGGTTTTTCCGCTAACATTGGTCAAAAATAACAGTGTCATTTGGTGTGATTGTTTCTGTTTCCTTCAATTGTTGATTTGTAATATGTTGAGCATGCACTAGTGTTTATTTTTAGTATTTACATTGTGAATAATTTGTTAAGTAACAAAACAAGTAGGTAGGATAAATCAGATAAAGTGCATGGAGGGTTTCTAACTGGTAGACTTAGAAACTTCAACATGGTGTCATAGCATGGTTGCAGATCACAAGAGAACTGACGACATCAGCCGAGCGAAGCAATAGCAGCAGAAAACAGCGGTCCCATGTGACAGAAGTTGTTTCTAGTAGAGCAGCAACAAGAGAAGGGTGACGCAGTGCCTGCGTCATCAAGGGTGAGCCAAGAAGAGGCAACGCAGAGGCTAAGGGAGGCAAAGGGAGCCTCACGCAGAGCCACACAGAAGCTAGGAGGGTTGACACAGTGGGCTGAGGAGGCCGAGATTGCGCAGAGCCTAGGAGCTCTCACCTTCATGTTGTTGGGATTTAGAAGGTTTTGGGAACGTTGCACAGTGGAGTTGGTGAGGTATTGTAGTCAGAACAATACTTGACAGGGCAAGGCCAAGAGGAGGGAGTTGCTACCAAGGGTTTCTAGCCGAGAAACCTAGTTCAGTGGTGCGGTTGCACAGACGATCAGAGTAGGGGGCATCTTCACATCGGCAGAAGGATTTCCAAGAGGGAAATCGAGACTCAAAGGGAGTCAGATCAAGAAATTCCAGGAGGGAAGTAGAAGAGCATCATGGCACTACACGGAGTAAGAGACCAGGACAGATTGGACAAAGCATCAAACTTCGCAGTCTGGAAGGCCAGAATCTTATCCGTACTTGACGGAAATTGTGTCAAGCACTTCGCCTTGAAGACAATAGCTATCCCAGTCGACCCAAATGATAATGACAAGTACGAGGAGACAATGGCGAGGGCCAAGAGCATTATCCTTGATGGGGTCAAGGACCATGTAGTACCACACATTGCCGAGAAGGAAATGACATATGAGATGTGGGAGGCCCTAAAGAAATTGTACCAGCATACTTCTGTGCAGAGAAGAATGTTACTAGAAAATCAGCTGAGGTCGTATTAGATGAAGAAGAGAGAACTGATCGACACCTTCTTCATAGGACTGAATGAGATTTGAGATCAGTTGACTGTTATAGAAGCCACACCGAATCAGGAATTGATGGTGAGGACAACCCTGAATGCTATCTCAGAAGACTAGGAGGTATTTGTCCAAAGTATACTAGGCAGAGGGACACTTCCACATTGGGATGAGATGTGGGCGGCTCTTCGCCAAGAAGAGATCAGATGGCAGTCAAAGGTGGGAAGCAACAGTAAGGGGATCAAAGTCAAGCAAGAGGAGGAAGATGTTGCCCTAGCATCTGAGGGAAAGTAAGAAAAGCGGAAAAAGAAGGATCTCTCCAAGATCAAGTGCTTCCACTGTGGGGAGTTGGGTAATTATGCAACCCAATGTCCAAGGAAGAAGAGTAAGGGAGAGTCTTCCGAGACTAAGGCAGCGCCAGTAAGGGCAGAGAAGGAAGTGGAGACAGACGATGACTATGCCATGAGTGCACATGCACCACTTGAGCGGAAGTGATGAGACATCGAGCTGTAGTTAGGCAGACTACAGGTGATGAGGGGCAAGATCCTCAAGGTACCCAGCCTCTTGGATTAGACTTTGCTACTAGAGCCCTGAAGAGGAGTAGTAGGACTGGCTGATGTGGGTAGAGATGGATGCGAATGAAGCGGCAGAGAGAGCTACAGTGTAGGAGTCCCGAGATAGCGCAAGACTAGAAGGCTGCAACAATGCGAGAGGCACGGGAGTGTTGCACCAGTGCAGGAAGGCACAGAGAGGTGTGCAACAATGCAAGATGCAAGGAGTTTTTGCAGCAGCGTAGAGGTCAGAGAGGGAGCACTTGTCAGCGGCAGAGGGAGCTTCAGCATCAGGAGGGTCTCTAGCCCAACAGAGAGGTCAAAGTTGGGAGATTAGTTACTTACTTCTCAGTAATTGAGTTGCAGCGCAGCAGTGGACAATGCGATGCAGCATGATGAGAGGAGTTGCAGTGCAGTGCAGTGTTGGGTGAAAGGACCAACTGTAGCACGGATGCAAAGGGAGTTGTCGTATAGATGCAGCAGTGGCAGTGGCAGAGCCATGGGTAGCAGTACAAGATGCAGCAATGTAGAGGATGATGGGTAGCAGGCCTAGCATCAGCACAAAGACCAATGCCGGATGATCACGGTGATGCTCAGTAAGGAGTATTACTAGAGCACACTCCTCGCTAAGAGGGAGTGTTGATTTGGGGTAGCATCGAATGTGCTCTAGCCATGAAATTTGGTGGAGAGGTTAGGGCACATGAGATATCCAATACCCAGAAAGGGTTTGGGCAGATTCTAAACAGTTCAGGAGATATTAAAATAATTAATATTTTTAATGGGAGTCCCTAAGTCTAAACATAGGGAAATTAAAATATTAATGTGGATTAATATAAAATTGTGTTAGAATGGTCCAAAAGACATGGATCAAGCCAGATCTAATCTTAGCCGTTGATTAGGGACTTAATCTCGAACATTGATATGTCAACGAGAAAAGTATAAGAGAAGGCTTGAGGGTCACTTGGGGAGTACACCAGAAGATCATTCATTCTATTCTCTATAGCGGGGTTTGCTAAGAGAGATAGAATCAGTGATCGGAGTTGCAGCTAGGGGCATTGAGTACAGAGAGACAAAGAGGCAGAGATAGTGTCGCGAGAGCAGTGCAAGAGCCACATAGGGCCACGCAGAGGCAGCCAGGGCTCACGCAAGGCCACATAGGTCCACGCAGAGGCAGTCGAGAGCTGCGCAGTGCTTCAGAGAGGCCAGCGTTGCTGACGTAGATGGCCAAAAGGCTGACGCAGGGCCTCCTGAGGCTGACGCAAACCTATTCAGGGTGACGCAGGGCCAGCATTGGGCAGAGAGAGGATGACATAGTCCAGAAAGGCAGACGCTGGGGTTTTTAGCGCAGATTGGAGCTGAGGAGCTGCCAAAAGGTTTATCCGGGGTTTCAGCCAGGACATTTGTCTCAAACTGAGAGGTATTACTGCCAAGGAAATTCTATGTTGGGTAAGCCGGATTTGGCACCCAGATTGTACTCTAAAATTGCTTAATAAGAAAACCCTCATATAGCTGCACCGGTTTTCCCACATTGGGTTTTTTTGGGGACATTGGTCCAAAAATAATGGTGTCATTTGGTGTGATTGTTTTTGTTTCCTTCAGTTGTTGATCTGTAATATGTTGAGCATGCACTACTGTTTATTTTCAGTATTTACATTGTAAATAACTTGTTAAGTAACAAAACAAGTAGGTAGGAATAAATCAGATAAAGTGCATAGAGGGTTTCTAACTAGTAGACTTAGAAATTCCAACAACTATGTCCCACTGAATCACCTCAGCGCAACCTCTAAAGCCCTCTGCATCAATTGCGTCAGCCTCTACAGCCTCTTCGTCAGCCTCTGCGTCCTCTACGCTGGCCTCCTTAGCCTCTACATTAGCCCTTACTGCCTCTGCGTCAGCCCTCCAAGGCTCTGTGCTGCCTCTCTGATATGTATTCCTCAGCCTCTTGCCGAGCTACCCCTCACTGCAACTGATCACTTGTTCGATTTCCTTAGCAAACCATGCCCCAAAAAATCGAATTGACTGATCTCTCAAGTTTCTTGGTGTGTCTCCAACTAACCCTCAAGCCTCCTCTTATAGTTTTCCGATTGACGATTCAACAGCCGAGATTAAGTCCCTAATCAATGGCTAAGATTAGCTAGCTTGATCCTTGTTATTTAGAACTTTCTCACCCATATTATATTAATACACATTAATATTTTAATTTTCCTAAGTTTAGACTTAGGAACCCCATTAAATATATTAATTATTTTAATCTCTTCATCCTGGTGAAATTTCCCCAAACGATTTATGGGTCTTGGATATCTCATGTGCCTTAGCCTCTCCACCAATTTTCATGGCTAGAGCACATCTGATGCTACGAAAAATCAACACTCCCTCTTAGCGAGGAATGTGCTCTAGTAATGCCTCACCATAGAAGCATCATACTGATCTTCGCATCGGTACTTGTGTTGATGCATGGCCTGTTGCTTCACATCCACTGCATTGTTGCTTCCTGTACTGTTGCCCATGACACTGCCACTGCTACACCTGTACTGCAGCTCCCTCTCAAAATGTTGCCTCATGCTGCCCATAGCACCGCCACTGCAAACTGTGGCACTACAACTCAATTACCGAGAAGTAAGTAAATGATCTCTCAAATATGATCCCAGTTAGTTTGGAGGCTTCGTGATGTTGAAACTACCTCAATTGCTATCTTGTGCTCCCTCTGTTGCCACTATGTTGCTGCAAACACCTATGTGCCTCTCGCACTGCTGCAACTTTTGCTACGCTACTACAAACTTTTGCACTCTAGCCCTGCGTTGTCGCTTCACCACACTTTGCTCCACCCGACACATGTCATCATGTTATTGTTGTTAGGGGCTCCCATAGCCAGATGTGATCCAATAGTTTGGGCACCTCAAGGATCATGCCCCTAGTATGTAGTCCTCCTTACTACAACTCGATGTCTCCCCACCTCTTCTCTAGAGGCACATGAGCACTCATGGCACAATCGTCATCAGTCTCAACATCCTTCCTTGCCTTAGCTGGAGCTGCCTTTGAGTCAAAAGCTTCTCCCTTGCCTTTCTTCCTAGGGCACTGAGATGCATAATGTCCCAGCTCCCCACAGTTGAAGCACTTGACCTTGGAGATGTCCTTCTTTTTCCTCTTCCCCCGTTGTCCCACAGATGCTAGAGCCGCATCCTCCTCTTTCTTCACTCGAAATCCCTTACCACTACTCCCCGCCTTGGTCATCCTCCTGATCTCTTTCTGTCGAAGATCTGCCCACATCTCCTCCCAACTGGGGAGAGTCGCTCTGCCCAAGATGCTTTGGACAAATGTCTCCCAATCCTCGAAGACTGCATTCAGAGCAGTCTTGACCATAAAGTCTGGATTTTGTGTAGACCTCACAGAAGTAAGTTGGTCCCAAATTTCTTGCAACCTTAGGAGGAAGGGATCTATCTCCTCTCCCTTCTGCATCTGATATGACCTCAGTTGATTCTCCAATAGCATCTTCTGTTGCATAGAAGAGCCCTTGTATAAGGTGGTCAGGGTGTCCTAAATCTCCTTTGTTGCATTCTTCTCAGCAATATGCGCTATGACATGATCTTTGATCCCGTCTAGGACCATGCACTTTGCCCTCGCCTGAGCCTCCTCAGTTGGGTCAACTGCGATAGCTACTACTTTCAAGGCATAGTCCTTGATGCGATGTCTATCCAGGACTGCCAAGATCTTGGCCTTCCAGATGACAAAATTGGAAGCTTCATCCAATCTGTCCTGATCCCTTAGTCCATTCACTGCCATCTCTACTCCTCTTCGAGAATCCCTCTGAGTCCTGATTTCCTCCTGGAAATCCTCTAGCCAACTGTCGAACCACTCCTCTCCAATCCTCCTTTGCGACTGCAACTGGGATCTGGATTCCTTGGCTAGAAATCCGTCGAGGTAGTGATTCCCTCTTCCTTGGTTGCATCTCCTTAGACATTGTTCTGCACAGACAAAAACGTCCCACTAGATCCTCAAATCACAATTTGCACAGCTCCCTTAGCCCCAACAACTGAAGAATCTGAACCCTTCAGGATTTGTGCAATCACGGCGAAGGTTGAATCTGCTCCTTCAACCAACTGCGTCAATCCTACCTCGCTGAGAAGGATGACATGGCTCTACGTGAGCTTCTTCTGCCTCTGCGCTGGCCCTTCCTTTGGCTCGAAATGCTGATGCAGGTTTTGCGTGAGCCTTTGCGTCACCTGTTCTCTTCCTGCTTCAACTCTGGAACAGCGTTGTCTCTCGAGACAGTGCTTCTGCTGCAAATTTTTCAGATTTCTTCTACTGGCGTCTTCAGTCTCCTGTGATCTGCAATCACTCTGATACCATGTGAAAAATTTATAAATCTAAGACATCAAAAACCCCTACTACAATATCTGGTTTATTATCTCCTACTTGTCATTTACATTAACGAGTTATTTAATAATATAAATATCGAAATAAACAAAATTGCAACCTTCACAAACATACAAATCAGCAACTGAAATAAAGTGAGACAACACAAGGGGCACCGTTATTTTTGGAAAATCATCCATGGAAAAACCCAATGCGAGAAAACTGGTGCAGCATATAGAAGGTTTTATCATAAAGAAGATTCTCAATAAAACTAGGGTGCCAGAAATGGCTCACCCTTCAAAGAATTTCCTTGGCAGCAATACCTCTATCCGGAGACAGATATTCCGACTGATCAGCAACCAAATGAACGATCCCATAGTGACTCTAGCTATTCCTTGTGTTGGACAGCAAAAGCTGCTCCACTCACTCTCTGGAACTGTCACCCCCTTAGGGACTGCGTCACCCTATCTAGCTATGCGTCAGCTAATCATCTCTTAGTCTGTCCCACTGAATCACCTCAGTGTAGCCTCTAAAACCCTCTATGTCAACTGCGTCAGTCTCTACGGCCTCTGCGTCAGCCTCTTGGCCCTCTGCGTCCTCTGCGCTAGCCTCTACGTCAGCCCTTGCTGCCTTTGCGTCAGCCCTCCAAGGTTCTGCGCTGCCTCTTCCGACACTCTATTGCCTCTCTGATATGTACTCCTTGGACTCCTGCCAAGCTACCCCTCACTGCAACTGATCATTTGATCGATTTCCTCAGCAAACCACGCCCCAGAAAATCGAACTGACTGATCTCTCAAGTTTCTTAGTGTGTCTCCAACTGACCCTCAAACCTCCTCTTATACTTTTCCTATTCACGATTCAACGGTCGAGATTAAGTCCCTAATCAACCACTAAATTAGAACTGGCTTGATCCTCGTTATTTAGAACTTTCTCACCCATATTATATTAATAAACATTACTATTTTAATTTTCCTAAGTTTAGACTTAGGAACCCCATTAAAAATATTAATTATTTTAATATCTCTTCATCCGGGTGGAATTTATCCAAACGATTTTTGGGTCTTAGAGATCTCATGTGCCTTAGCCTCTTCACCACTTTTCATGGCTAGAGCACATTCAATGCCACCAAAAATCAGCAGTGTCCTCAAGGCCTCCTCCAATTTTGAAGCTATTCTGACAGTGGAGTTGTGAGATAACCCAAGCCCTACCTCCGAGATCAAACTTTGCCATGTTGTTCCCTAGGCTAGTGCCTCATAGGATCAATTTGACACCTTTAAGTAGAAATTTTTGTTTTGATCCTTTCCCTTTCCTTGTCTAGTTTGAGATCATCATTGGTTTCTAGATTCTCTCTCCTTAACCTAGGTTGGGTCCACTTGGTCCTGTGTGGTCCCACGCATTTGAAAAGTCAAATCTTCAAGAACCATTCAAGAAGTCAAGTCCAATAAGGATTTTAGGATTAGGAAACTCCTTTACAAAGCATATTCCTCTACCCTAACCCTCAAATCCTCACCTCCTTATCCTAGAAATCTTTGTACCTTGCTTAGAAAGCAAGGAGCTCTATTTGTAATGTTCCTAATTTTTGTGAGTGCAAAATTCACTAAGGAGTTTTGCCAATTTTTGGTGATATTAAATAAAAAAGAGAAAATATTATTATGTTGGAGAAAAGTGGAAATTATTATTTTAATGAAGAATGGCGGCAAAGTAATATTTTATTAGTGGAAGGTGGGGACCACCAAGGGAGAGGACTAGAAATTATAAATAGAGCTTGGAGGTCTCCATTTGGTATCTTCGATCATTTGACAATTCAACATTAGTTCTCTTGAGCTGCTTAGCCAAGACAACAGTGTTGTTCAGCGCAAGGAATTTCCGAGCGAGAATTCTACCCTCATTTCGGAGAACTTCAAGTGTCTCCCTAGTGAGACAATTTGGGGAGCTCAATTTAGAATTTCCATTTGGCATATTTGCAAGTTATTTCAGCTGGGCTGAGTTGAGAGAATTCTTGGGGGCAAAATTCTACATTTCTGGAAGTGCACAGGGGTTGGAGGAATAGAGGTTGAGGAGAGATAAAAGTCAGAGATTGGAGGTATTCCTCAGGGGAGAATTTAACCAAAGTTGGGAGAGATTTCCAGTGGTGGATTTGAGCTTAATTCAACAGTATTAGTTTTGTGGGGCGTTTTCTGGCCAAATTGGGCAATTTTCACTTATTAGGGATCACCAAGGATTGGTGGATTTAACCAAAACCCTTTCTAGGTTTTTGTGGCTTTATTGAGAGGAATCTATAGATAATTTTACAGAATTTTTTGGGCGATATTCGGCCCTGAAATCCTAATTCTTATAGCAGAGTGAATTGCTAGTTAGCTGGGGAATTTGCACCATTTTGTGGGTTCGACTTTGGCTTGGAGATAGGCCAAACCCTTTCCAGGTTTTCCAAGGTTTTGGGCAAGGAGCACTCTCCTAATTTTATAAATTTTTTGGGCACTCTAGAGGGAAAATCAGGGGGTGAAGTCAAGCAGCAGTGCAGTTTTGGAGTAGCAACACAGTTTTCTAGAGGAGCTTGCTATTATAGTTGTTGAGCTTTCTTGTATTCATCACCTGGTGCTTGTAGCTTGCCTTGTGCAAGTCCAGGTGCATTTTCTCCAACTCATTTGTACCACAACACTATTATTAATAAAATATTGGCTAATTTGTGGATTTGGAGATATTTCTAGTTTGTGTGTATGCATTTTTTAAAATTCTGTGTTATTATCTTTGCATGACTTTGTTATCATTGTAAAATTTCCATTAGGAATATTATAGTGGTATCAGAGCATGATCTTGGCCAGTTGTGGAATAGCAGTCAAGATCATGGAAGATTTGGGCATGTATGCATTGTGGTGGGTGAACTATAGACAAACCCATGGCTCAAGGGAGAATGAGTATTATTGAGGGAAAAATGACCCTCACCCACTTTGATGGGTCAACTCGCAGTTCTGTCAGAAAATGGGTACAAGAATTGGACACCTTTTCTAGCTAAACCCCATGATGGAGGCGAACGCTATTAGACATGCCACTCTCCATTTGGATGGGGATGCTATGGAATGGTGGTACCAAGGGTTGATCCCTTTGGGTCATGTACGTATCACATCCTACAAAGAGTTCACACAGAGGCTCGTGGAGAGATTTGACCGAAAGGACACCAAACCCCCTCAAAGGGAATGGATAGGACAAGGAAAGCTAGAGGATGAGACTAGGAGGCATTTCTACTGGTGGAGACCGGGCTTTAGATGTCAGAAGCTCAGGGAGGAGGCTAAGTAGGAGGACACATAGGATGGTGAGGGGCACATCGATATACTTGTGTGGCGCAAGAGTCACCATTGTTGGACGCCTCTTTGGTAGCCCTAGCTGACACCTTGGTTGAAGGAGTAGAGCATACACTCGGAGGGCCATATATTGATGAGATGCCAACAATTGATGAGGTTGTTGGAAATAATACTGAGAGGGGGGGCGAATCAATATTATCAAATCAATAATCTTTTCATTTTCATACTCAGATTCATATACGCTACTTCAGTTCAGGATATCCGCGTATATACGCGACTGTGTTAAAAGCAACTAGCGTACATCCAGTAACCTTTATGATTTAGTGAGTTCATCTTCAGTGAATGCATCAGAACATTATTAACCATATGAACAGTAAACATAACAGCTCATCACACATAAAGAGCACACATGAACACCATGATATAACGTGGAAACCCAATGTGGGTGAAAACCACCTGCTGCAATTTGTTTCTATCTTCCTTTAATAGGAAACTCCTTTTACAATATACTGGTGCAGTCCTTTACCAGTACGCAGGCTTCTACCTGCAGGAGGCTACAACCTTCTTAGCTCTTGTACTAGCCGTTCCATTTACTAGTATGGAGGCGTTGGCCTACTGAAGGCTTCAACCTTCACTCGTTTTCCAGCTGCTCCTGGAAGGGAGTTACAACCCCCTGGCTCTTGTACTAGCCAATATGTTTACCAGTACGTAGGTGCCAGCCTACAATCAACCAGGGACCACGTTTCATACATTTTCATACTGGATCCATAAAACAATCACCATTGCAATACAACCTGCATCATCAATCTTTGAATCACCCAATACTGAAACCTTGTCAACAACATAGTCACCAGAACACAGAACAGACTACATAACTCTGCAACAACAACCAGATCCAATAGCAACTTCATATATCATACTTCATACTGTATACGCTACTTGGACGAACCCAACCTGCTTGTATATGCGCTTTTACCAAAGACAACCCGCGTACAGATCTGCAAATTCTAACTCATAACTTTGCAGGTATTTTAGACATCAGCACATACCCAGAGCATAACATTCATACAATAAACATGCGTCAATAGATCTAGTCTATCCATAATCAAACCATATAAAGATAATCATTCCAAGCCTTGAGATCCTGTTCCATCGTTCATCACCCTCCACATGAGTGCAACCTTGGTTCAGATCAACCAAGGCATCACCAACCCATAACCAGCATCTGGATCTCACACTTCATCAAACATTCATCACTTGCACACATCACTTTGGCCTAATGATCTTCTCCTTCTATAGGTTTTAGGCTTCTCTCAATACCATGGCCCAAAACCATGTTGAGCCAATAGCTTGGACCCAATACCTGGGGTCAACACTTCGGACCAAATACCATGGACTAATACCAAAATACCATGGACCAAATACCACGGACCAAACCATGGTTTCCGACATGTACGCGCCTTTCCTTCTGTGAACCTGCATGTATACGTATACGCGTCTTCGGAACGTCCAACCCGCGTGTATACGCTGCTTTGTCACAATGAACCTGCATATATCTCTTTCTTGACCTGCTGTACTAAGATCTGTCCTCTGATTAAGTTGCCATCACCTGTATCAAACCTCTGAGTGAGTTTCCATCAAGGACAACACTTGTATCATAATGCCAACAGAGGTACCCAGTGCTATGACCTAGTTTCTAGACGATGGCCGCCCACAACAGGTTGATGAGGTGCCTGGAGGCATACTTGTCATTGAGGAGGTACCAGAAGAGATGGGGGGTCCATAGCGGTGACTAAGTTTACAGAGGATAACCATCCTCCACAGTTTCATCAGTTCTGGGCTAGCCTTCTAGCGTTGAGAAAGAAGGCCACGATAGTGCGAGAGGCCATTCTACAGTAGAACGAGGAGTTGGAGGGCATGAGAGTGGTTTGTGCTGAGTCAGCATCCAAACTGACTCACGTTGGTTGGGTTCCCTAATAGTTCAGTTGGAGTGCATATTGGAGCAATGGGGTAACCCTACTAAGACATTACAGGTCGGTAGCACTAGCGGGTTACCACTACACATTGGAGAGGGAGAGGCAGAGTCACCTCGACATATTTTATGTGTTGACCAGGATGGTGAGATGAGGCGACATGAGTTGCGCAGGGTGCATCCTTGGCAGGATGGAGGGTTAGTTCCACGTACGAGAGTTTATCCTCTCGATCCTTCCCTTGAGGTTGGATGGTGAGAGATATTGAGTTGGTATCTGGTGGAGCTGGCTAGGAGGTTATATGCATCCATGGCCATAGCTCAGCAGAGGTTGTGGATTACCACGGGGGCTCGACGGCTAGACTGTTGTTGGGATTCAGGTGGGATTCTCCATCACATCGTGGATTTGGTAGGTCATGGTAGCAACTACGTGATGGACTCGATGGTTGGGTACACACACTTTTTCATATCCCCTTCAGAGTTCTGCCAACACTAGTGACAAGATGGATTGGCAGAGGAGCAGGCAGATTTCATGAGTTGTAATGGCATATTGATTGTGCATGGAGTCACACGCTGATTAGCCTACTCTAGTCGGAACTGGTAGGAGGTGGCATCAACAGACCACCAGACAGGGCATTACATGGAGATGGTGCTCTTTCATTGGTATATTGGACACTGGAGCTTCTGAGGATAGACACAGTAGTGGCATTCCCATTGGCATGTGAGGAGTCAGACCACTCAAGTCTTTCAGGGAAGATGGGGAGATGTAGCCCACATCATGGAGGGATTACTAGCAGAGTGGTGAATGCGTTGGCACATGCAGGATGGCATATGATACAGGGTGGTATGAGAATAGGCAATGGTACCCTGGGGTGCACAAGGATATGCCGCAGAGTCCAGTCTTATGCAGAGGGATGCGACCTAATGCATACTAACCCAATATTAGAACCTAGCATCCAATGTTGTATAGAGGTATGCAATGATGAGCAATGGCCTGCAGAGGAGCATGGAGATGCATGGTTGTTTAATGTAGCATGTTGGCTTGCATTGAGAAACTCACATCGCATTGTCTACACGTGGGGAGAGCCAAATACAGTGACACAGGTAGGATACGAGACGGTATAGGAAGGTACATCAGTAGCATGGGGTATCCAGTGGTGTACATAGATAGGCTGCAGAGTACAATGCCAGGTCGAGGACTACAGGGATACTCAGTGGGATGTAGGGGCATAGCGAGGTCTTGGAGGGTTGCCTCCAAGGAGACTTATGGATGGAGACACTAAGCATACCTTTGGGTGTACTTCACCCAGGATTGACAGGGACACAAATGAGCGATACTCAATGGTATCCATGGGGACTCACATGCTTTTCCTTCTTATACATCACTTACAAGCACAAAGGATTTGGCTGTTGTCCTTTGACACTCTAAGCGTAAGCAGCTGGGGATAGGGAGCTCACCTGAGATATTGGGATGACACTCAACGCACTAGGGGAGAGACTTCTCAGTGGTGTCATTGGGTCGGTGCACGAGTTGACAACCACAGGTTGGGGGATGAGGTGATCATCTGCAAGGGTGGCATATCGTTCATCAGTAAGCCTACACCTTGGGAGCAGGCCACGAAGGAGACATGTGTCACTCTTTCCACAAGACATGTCAGGACCATGCATGAGCAGAGGATACCATGTACAATTGAGGCAACTTTCCAGTATGTGTCCGACCTCCAGATATTGTATTGGCACACTATTGAGAGGCTAGATGGTAGACTCAGTGGTGATGGTTGGCAAGAGCAGGTCGGGTCAACATACACTGAGTCGATTGCGAGTATCAGATACCCATCTATTGGCTGCCTTCAGGGGGTAGTTATTTGGCACATGTGGCTTCCAACAGTCATCGGTACTACGCAGTGGCAGGCACAGGGCAGTGTAGCATTATTCAGATTAGTTCATGATATATGGGGCCTATTTGTCGGTTTCATACAGGGATTAGGGATGAGGAACAAACAAATTCCAACAGTTGTTAGAGCTATGTTGCAGCAAGTTTGGTTATGGGATCCAGGGACTGAGTTGATTGATAATACACTCCATTCATGGGAGAGAGTGATCTAGTTCACCTTGGGTGTGGCGCATGGGAGATTGTTGAAACCTCCATTGTATGGCGAGGTAGATTTATCCTGTTGCTGCTCAGGATTGAGATTGACAATGGATGGGTAGACATTGACATCATGGAGATGCCTGGGCAGAATAAGCTTGGCCTTCACAGATATCCCACCATCAGGTTTCGAGATGGGAGGATATAGTCTGAGCATGATGGGAAGTTTTTCATAGTCAGAGTGGTGCAGCGTTAGCATGGTGGCACCCTTCTAAGACTAGTATGGGATCCAAGTACAACAGCATTTGGCGGTTCATCTACCCTCAAGGGTAAGATGCTTTCTACAGAGGGAGATCATTCAGATATTCCATTGGAATATGGTGATTCGTTGTTGACATTGGGATCATCACTAGTATGGAAGGATGTTCAACAACGAGTGGTTCAGTGGCACATCTGGGACCCTAGCATTGGCTAGGCCAACATTTGGAGCAATAGGATATTGCTTGAGGACAAGCAATTTTTGGCGGGCAGGACTGTAATGTTCCCAATTTTTGTGAGTGTAAAATTCACTAAGGAGTTTTGCCAATTTTTGGTGATATTAAATAAAAAGGAGAAAATATTATTTTGTGAGAGAAAAGTGGAAATTATTATTTTAATGAAGAATGGCGGCAAAGTAATATTTTATTAGTGGAAGGTTGGGACCACCAAGGGAGAGGACTAGCAATTATAAATAGAGCTTGGAGGTCTCCATTTGGTATCTTTGATCATTTGACAATTCAACATTAGTTCTCTTGAGTTGCTTAGCCAAGACAACAGTGTTGTTCAGCACAAGGAATTTCCAAGCGGGAATTCTACCCTCATTTCGGAGAACTTCGAGTGTCTCCCTAGTGAGACAATTTGGGGAGCTCAATTTAGAATTTCCATTTGACATATTTGCAAGTTATTTCACTTAGGTTGAGTTGAGAGAATTCTTGGGGCCGAGATTCTACATTTCTGGAAGTGCATAGGGGTTGGAGGAATAGAAGTTGAGGAGAGATAAAAGTCAGAGATTGGAGGTATTCCTCATGGGAGAATTTAGCCAAAGTTGGGAGAGATTTCCAGTGGTGGATTTGGACTTAATTCAGCAGTATTAGTTTTGTGGGGCATTTTCTAGCCAAATTAGGCTTTGGGGTCACCAGGGATTGGTGGATTCAACCAAAACCCTTTCTGGGTTTTTGTGGCTTTATTGAGAGGAGTTTATAGATAATTTTACATAATTTTTCGGGTGATATTCGGACCTAAAATCCTAATTCTTATAGCAAGGAGAATTGTTAGTTAACTAGGGAATTTGAACCATTTTGTGGGTTCGATTTTGGCTTGGAGATAGGCCAAACCCTTTCTGGGTTTTTCTAGGTTTTAGTCAAGGAGCACTCTCCTAGCTTTATAGAATTTTTTGGTACTCTAGAGTGGGAAAATCAGGAGGCGAAGTCAAGCAGCAGTGCAGTTTTGGAGCAGCAACGCAATTTTCTAGAGGAGCTTGCTATTATAGTTGTTGATTGAGCTTTCTTGTATTCATCACCTAGTGCTTGTAGCTTGCCTTGTGCAAGTCCAGGTGCATTTTCTCCAACTCATTTGTACCACAACAATATTATTAATAAAATCTTGGCCAGTTTGTGGATTTGGAGATATTTCTAGTTTATGTGTATGCATTTTTGAAAATTCTGCGTTATTATCTTTGCATGACTTTGTTATCATTGTAAAATTTCCATTAGGAATATTACACTATTCTAAACCCCCCATCTAGGAAAAGGATCATTAAGGTCACTCCACATCCATTGGTTGATTCATCCTTCACAAGTGACTTTCTATATATACTGGGTATCCTCCCATCGGTGAAAATCTGTAAAGAGTAGGGAGTCTTAGCTAAGGTGACAGTGGGCTAAGCCTCCATCATTGCCCTTTGATCTAGAAGTTGTCCCTTTAGGATTCCATTTTATGCCCCCTACTAGTTTGAGTGGTAACAGTACTTGTTGAGGGTGAGTCGCTCATCTCGGAACTTTATGGGGACGATCTCTTCTAGATAGGATTAGAGAAGCTCATAGGAATCTGCAAGGAGGAACTTGCTTCAAAGTTCAAGATGAAGGACATCGGCTTGATGCACTACCTTTTTGGGATTGGAGGTGTGGCAACAACTAGGAGAGATTTTCCTTAGACATGGCAAGTATGCAATTGAGATCTTGAGGAGGTTCTGAATGGAGGATTGTAGGCCTATGTCTACACCGATGATCACAAACTTGAAGAAGTTAAGTGCTTCTAAAGGCAAGTTGGTGGATCCCACACTATACAAGCAATTGATAGGTTCCTTGATGTATCTGGTCAACACTAGGCCGAATATATGTTTTACTGTGAACACACTCATCTAGTTCATAGTGGAGCCAAGAAAGGCTCATTGGGTGGCAACGAAGCATGTGCTGAGGTACCTGCAAGGTACGATAAACTTTGGACTGAGATATCTCAGAGTTGGAGTGGAGTTGTAGGGGTACACAGATTCTGATTGGCCAAGGACGTTGTGGACAGCAAATCCACATCTGAATGTTGCTTCACCTTAGGATCAGCCATGGTCTCGTGGTACAGCAGGAAGCAGTGGTCAGTGGCACTTAGTTCAGTAGAGGCAGAGTACATGGCAACAAGTATGGCGATCTATGAGGCAATGTGGATTCAGAATATGCCTACAAGACTATTTAATCTTGACATGGGGCCAATGGTGATTCACTATGATAATCAAAATTGCATTTAGCTCTCTAAGAATCCCATGTTTAATAATCAATCCAAGCACATTCGAGATTAGATATCACTTCATCAGAGACAGGGTCCAAAGAGGAGTTGTGAGATTACAGTACATTTCCATAGAGGAGTAGGTGGCAGATATTCTCACTAAGCCTCTAGTGAAAGGGAAGTTCGTGAAATACCGAGATACACTAGGGGTGATGGAGAATCCCTTCCTTACTAAGAGGTAGTGTTGAAGCTTGTGATAGCTTCGGAAGGTCTGCTGCATAGGCTTGGTGTATTAGCATGTGGAAGATGATTTATTGCCTATTTAGGCGCTTGCTTGGTGGAGTAAGTGATTTATGTCTTCTTTCGTAAGCCTAACTTAGGAAAAGTACAATAATTAAAGTCAATTAATTATTCCGGATTATCAAGTCATTTTGTGTGGATAAATAATTAAATTATTTGACTTAGAAATAATCTCAACCATTGATCTCCAAGATCTATTAGAAGGGAGATTAGGGTTAGGATTTGGGCTTAGTGAAGATTATCAAAGAAGCCTAGCGAATAGGTGAAGACACAAGAACACAAGAGAGAGAGGCAGCTATAGCATTTTGGGAAAGCTATTTCTCAAGAAGGAGAGAGTGAATTCTCTAGAGCGTGAGGCTAAGTTCAATTGAGAAGGAAGAAGAATATAGGGATAATTTCAGGGTGTTTCCAAGACGCCGATTTGTTGGGCATTGCAGAGGTTGAATTACTAAAGTGAGGAGGTGCAATTGCTGGGGAGGCTGATTTTCCAAGGCCGAGTTGGGAGTGCACAGAGGCTCAGTGAGAGCTAAGTGCTAAGGCTGATTTTCAGGTGAGAGGTGGACCGATTTTCTCCAAACTGAATTTCTTCAGAGGTCGATTTCTAGTTGGTTGATTTTCCTTGGGCCGAATTATTCCAGTGGCGTCGAGTTGCAGGTTCCAATCACTATTTTTTTCTTTGTAAATTCTTTGTGGGTTGAAACCCTGATTTTCCAGATTAATAAAGGATAGAGAAGTGTTGTGCGTGAATTACTTCTATTGCAATGTGTGATTGATCTCTTCGATTTGTTTCTATTGCATATATTTCTAGATGTTAAAATACCATAGATTTTATTTTTCGATAATTTAGGATTTATTTTGTTAATTAAATAAATTGTTGGGAATAAATAATTGTTGTGAGAAAATAAATTTAGGCTAGTATTAGGAAATTTAACAAGTAGTTGAGCTAATTAATGTGCAATCCAGTCAAAAAAGGAGTCAAAATAGTTGTTGGAACATGAAAATCAAGTTGTTGGGCTAATATCATTCATCTCAAGCATCTTAAAGGTCAAATCAAGATAGACATTGGGTACTTAAGCTAAATCATTGCCTCTCCAAGTCAAGTCGAGCCCCTTTAGTGGGTGAACTAATTTTTAATGCAAAAACATATTTTCTCATATAATGACTTAGTTTTCAGTCTTGTAGATGACAAGTCAAACAAATATTACTTTGGAAGAGGGATCTACTATATGTTAACTAGCCATTACAATGAAAATTATATAAGGTTAACCCCTCTACCTAAATAGGTTGTTGTTGAACTGTGAGATCACTATATACCATAATAACACTTTTTTTTGCAAGAAAAATTTTGGGGTCAACTTCTATTCTTTCTCTTCTTGATTTATGCCAGAACAATTATTGGAGAATAGTAACGAGTGTTTTCTGAATTATTGCAGGCTATTAGGTTAATCCATCAAGGGACAAACTTACAATGTTGTCACATAGAAGGAGAGATTAAAGCACTAGACCTCATCTGCACTTTGTCGATGAAAGGTTATCAAATCTCATAGCCAAACAAAACATTATTTAGAGGCTTTTTAGCGAAGGGAATTTCATTTTGTCATACTTGACCCATTGGTTGGAGACTTCTCCATAGAGGGAACTTTCCTGTTGAAATTCGAAAACCATACCACTATTCTCGAGTAGATCAAGGTTTGATCATTGCCTAGGCGCCTTTCCCCTTGTTTCGTTCTACATTGCATGATCTGAACTACACATCGTGGAAAGGTAAAAAGGCCACGGTAAATTGCATCTCATCACCCAATTTTTTACTCAACTAAATGTTCTTTTCCACATTTATAAAAAATAAAAATACAAAAATATTTCTTTCTTTTTTCCTAGCTTGTATCAAAAAAAAATCTTTAAAAAGCTAGTAAACCCTTAGGGTTTTAATGTTAGATCTAATTTTTTCCAACGAAATTCTACCCTATTTTCCTGCTCTTAAATTACATATTTCACGAGGGTGTTTTAGAAATATTTTGTAGATCTGCAGTTTATTACAGCAAATTTCAACATATTTGACAAAAATCTATTTCAAAGGACACAAATCTAGTAAGTAAATATCATTAATAATCCTTTGTTTTATTTCAAAATCTTATTTATAACTAATTATCCATTTTCTTGGATAAAAATAGACATATTCTAGCCATTAGAAATCAAATACTTTGCTGGAATAATTTTCTGGGTGTTGACCCTAGGGAATATCAACCCCAATTCACTACAACTAGTTTGCAAACCAGTGTTGATAATATCGCCGATATTTGTAAAGATCGCGATATTTTCAGCAAAACAAGATATCGCCGAGTAAATACTACGTTATTGTTTCCACTTTGAAAATATCACGATATTTCCAAAATATCAACGATATCTCGGTAAAATATCGCACGGCGATCGAATTTATCACCAAGCAAGCTAGGTCGCAACTACAAAACCAAAATTTTGACTTTTATTTGCTCATTTTGCTTTGTTAGCCTTGGGGAAGGAAGGGGAAGAGCTTTGTGGTGGTTTTCAAGGAAGGATTGACGATCAAACAACCATTATCATCACCAAACAAAAAAATTGTTGATCAAAGATTTAAAACAGTGAGACAAAATTCATTTCTTCCATTAACAGGTATGTTCTTAAAAGACCCTATTTTAATGATTTTTTTCTTAGATTTAGGGTTATACTTGCCTCTTTTCCTACCAACATTTTCCTTTGTTTTTTTCTCTTTGCTATGATTTTCATGCCCAGGAGCCAATGCAAGGATGTTCTCAATATTTGGACAACAAACTTCATTTTTTTTAACTTTCTTATGCACCCTCTTATTGCCATTTTTCATTGCAAATAATGGTGTAAAAGAATTGTTTTTCAAAACGAGGAAGCTGTTATTTTTTGTGTGTGGAGGTTTAATGCCATTTTTTTTTTGGTGCCCTAGGTTTGAATTAATCCACTACAAATATGCCAAAGCCCTTGGACCCATTTTGGGAGTATGGGGACCTTGATGGTGGGACAAATGAAGCGTATCTAACATGCAAATTGTGTGGGGACAAGATTATAGGAGGAGTTACGTGATTGAAATACCATCTGGCTAGACTCCCCGAACATGATGTTGGGCTTTGTACAGAATCTAGTGTGGAGCTTATACAAAAAGCTTTTGAAGCAATTGATGAAAAAGATAGAAAGAAAGAAGAAGCACAAAGAAACAAGGTTGAATGTACAGATTGTTGATTTCTATTAGCATCGGATGTGCTCTAAGCCTCAAAATTTGCAGGGAGGCTAAGACACATGTATTCCACAATACCCCGAAATCGTTTTGGGAAATTCCACCCGGAGACCGTTTTATTAAAATAATTAATTGTTTTTTATGGTGCCTAAGTCTAAACTTAGGAAATTAAAATAATTAAAAGATATTAATCAAACTAAGGGTGGAACTTCTAGAAGAAGACAGAGATCGAGTCCAAATGATCTGAGCCATTGATTAGAATCTAATATAGGTCGTTGATTACTCAACTTGAGGGATTATAAGAACTTCAATGGGCATTTGGAAAAGTCATCAGAGAGAGATCAAGAGATCGAATTTCTCAGAGAAGGCAGCGTAGCAATTGCTAGAGAAGAGATCGAAGTGATTTCTTGCAGTGAGGGGCAGGGATAGCTTCCAAAGGAAGATTTCCTGATCCGGGAATATATCGCAGAGTAGGGAGAAAGAGATCCAGAAGAGGAAACGCAGAGGCCACACTAAGGAAGCGTAGAGCCTGAGAGGAGATCTGAATTTGCTGGAGAAGTCGAGTTTCAGAGCCAAAAGCCGGGGTGTGAGACTGGGAGGGCATAAAGTTGAAGTTCCAGAGGGAAATCGATCAGTTGAAGGAAAGACGCATTTCCCAGAAGCTGTGATGCAGAGCAGCGTAGCGATTGCGCAAAGGCAGCTAGGCGCTAGTCATTCAATGGCTGGATTAGTACTCGATCGCCAGTGATAGTGTGAGGTATATCTTACTCATCTCTCTATCAGTCAAATTCTCTGTATTGGATAGCCAATGAGCATCCAAAGATTGTATTCAGAAAACTATTGCTTAATAATACAAACCCTCAGCTGATGCACCGGTTTTCCCGCATTGGATTTTTCAAGGACATTTGTCCAAAAATAACGGTGTCATGTGTTGTGTATTTTCTTCTTGCTCAGTGCCTTGTTTCCGCATTTAATTTAATTGGTGAAGACTACAATGTATTAGTTTCGGTATTTGTTGTAGGATGCAGTAAATAATTTGTTTAGTAATTTAACAAATAGAAGATACTTAATCAGTTGTTGCAGTAGAAATTTGGGTCTCCAAATTTTCACACAGGTAGATCTTTCGGGATATATTTTTCTGATTTTGAGGTTGAGGGTAGTGGGAGGGGCTCCACAGCATCACCTGCTAGTGCTAATGTTACTGGGAGTGGGATGCCATCATTTTTTGTTCCACGAACCGGACAAGGAGCACAACCTTCCATAAAATCAGTTGTTAAAAAAAGGAGAAGCAAGAAGTAGATAGAGTTATGGGGAGGTGTCTTTGCTAGAGTGACTTACCTCTCAGCATCACCAAAAAAAATCATTTTGGCAACCAATTGGTAGTTTTTGTAGCATCGGATGTGTTCTAGTCACGAAACTTGGTGGAGAGGCTAGAATATATGAGATCTCCATAATCCAGAAATCGTTTCTAGAAATTCCACCTAAAGATGACTTGATTAGATTATTAACATTATTTTTAATGTTTCCTAAGTCTAAACTTAGGAAAACTAGTTAATTAATCAAAATTAAGTAAAGATGAGAATTCTCTAGAAACTCACATCGATCAACTCCGATATGATCTTGCCCTTGATTAAGTTTTAATCTTGGTCTTTGGTGCTCCAACAGAAGATTATAAGAAGAAGTCGATGGGCACTTGGAGAAGACACTTGTGCAGTTTTATTTCCTTGGTAAATCGATTTTCAGAGCGCAGCAGCAGCTGCTGGAGAACAAGAAATTGAAGAAGAGCCAATGAGGGGTAGGGACAGTGATCTGAAGGAAGTTTTCCAGATAAGGAGAGGCAGAAGCAAGTGATAGAAGTGATCCATGCAAAAGCAGCGCAGTTCAATTTAGTTGGGGAGGAAGTTGATTTAGCTTCCAAAGGCCAAGAAAGTCTTCCAAAGGGCCAGAGAGTCACTTCCAACAGCAGAGGTAGGCAAGACGGCTTGCTTGGAGGTTGATCAAAGCCACACATGTGAGAGGCAGTGCAAGGGCTGCGCATAGGGCCTACGCTGGGGTTTGGATGGCTAGTTTTTTAGGAGGAGCCAGTACCACGATTGCTTGTGGAGAGAGAGAATTTCTTCTCTCTAATTATTTTTGTCAGATACTTATTGTTTGGATTGCCAGTTGGGCATCCATAGATTGTCCTCAAATTTCACGGTTGCATAACAATAAAACCCTCAGTTGTTGAACCGATTTTCCCAAGTTTGGTTTTTCCTGGGACAATTGTCCAAAAATAATTGTCATATTTTTATGTGTGTGTGCTAGATTTTCTCAGTTTCGAGTGTTATATTATTCCATAATTTATTTTTGAAAATCACAGTGTGAATTATTTGATATTTGTCGTAGCACACAGCAGATAAATTGTTAAATAAATAAACAATTAGAAAAATAATTTCCAATTGTTGTGATAGATGAAATTTTCACATGGTATTAGAGCGTGAGTGATCAGTCAAGAAGCTCAAAAGCGGAGAAGGGAATTTCGTTGTTCAGAGGGTGTAGCAAGCCAAAATTCTCAGAGGCTTCACAATACCCAGATAGGCAATACGAAATGCTAGGGCAAGGAGTTCAATTTTTCAGTGCAGGTTGGCAAAAAAATTCAATTTGCTAAGGACGTGATTCTAGTAGTTAGAGGAAGCAACAGCAACTCAGATTTTCGCTGAGCATATTTCTGGTTGGACGTAGAGGGTTTTGCAGTAACAGAATCAGCATCGGGTGGAAGAGAAATTGCACACACAGAGGGAGATTTCTCTCAGAGGATTTTTCACCAAGAAATCTGATTTTTCTAGCTTCATGTGGCAGCAGCAACTAGAAGAACTGCGCATTCCAGAAGGGAGTGCAAGTGGCAAAGCAGCAGTCGAGCAGAGGAAGAGGGAGTTTTTAGACCAATTTAAGAGATGGCCACAATTGGGCTTAGAGATCAGGATAATTTGGAGGGAGCCTCCAACTATGTCATCTGGAAGGTAGGATGTCCTTCCTTCTAGATGAATATGGCCTGAAAGCCTATGTGAACAATGTTGTAGCAGTATCCTAAGATGCAAATCAGTTGAAGGAGTACAAAAAGGAAATGGCGAAGACGAAGTGGATGATCTTGGATGGAGTCCAAGATATAGTCTCACATATTTCCGGCAAGAATGTTACCAGGGAAATGTGGGTAGCTCTCTCCATGCTATATCAGAGTTCTTCCGAGCAACGGAAGATGTTTCTCCAAGAGAAGCTGAGAACCATCAAGATGCAAAAGGGTGAAGGCATAGATCCCTTCCTCACTCGTATTCAAGAGGCCCGAGATCAGCGAGCAGTCATGTTAAATTGGCAACTAGGGCCAAACTCCATGTGGGTCGGCTTATTTATGGCAGCTGATATTTTTATTGGATCCCTCTCGTCGAGAGGTGTAGGATTGATACAAAGATCATCTGATTCCAATAAGTATTTATGGAGATATGAATTTATTTTGTTTATATAATTATTATCAAGCCGACCAGCTCTTATGTAGGCTCTAGAAGCCCAAACATCATGTCTATTCAATCATCCGCCTTTAGTATAAATAGAAGAGTTTTGATGTCAATTGGAAGACAAAATAAATAAATAAATAAAAAATAAAAAATAAAAAATTCTTGAGTGATCTCCTCCTCTCCACGTTTTGGGTTTTTGGAGGAGTGAGACACCAAGGGTAATACGTTGGCCTTACAAATGATGCCCTAATTCAAGAAGACATCTATCCGTTGGATCATGATTCATTGTTAATCTATATACGCTGTTCAGGAAGTGGTGAAACCCTAAAGGAGTTATGCAGTTATACATTGAAAGTATAACGTTGTCATGCTGTTATTAATAACACTGTCCTGGCAAATACGCTGGAAATAATTATGTATACGCCGGCAATAGCAACGCAGTCTTGAACATTGATCCCTTGCAGTCAACACATAGTAGACTCATTCACAGGTCATACGCAAATATGTTGAGCATGGACAGTCATGAATCTATATGCAATGGAAACCATACTCAGTTATAGAATCTATACAGCAAGGACAATCATGGTTGTAAACGCTAGTTTGTACCCTAGTTTGTAAACGATGAGCAGGCAATCTATACGCTGGAATAAAGAAGCAGTCCATACGTTGGAATGAAGATACAGTCCATACGTTGTAATGAAGGCTATATATATATACGCACAATATGGTAGAGATTATACGTTGGAACGAAGACGCAGTCCATACGCTTTCATAAAGGCAATATATATACGCACAGCATTAATGAAGCCGCAATGAAAACCTATGTGCAGTCACGGAGACAGTCATACGAACTCCGATACTTCTGATTTTTTGAAGAATAGGTACAGGATAAATGTCGGAACTCTGTCCACTATAATAATCATACTGTTAAGTGAATGAAGCAGCAGTGGAGCCGCAGTCTAGAACGCAGAAAGCACACATGCTAGATCTCGCATGGAGAAGCAGGATCTGACAGCACCTCGGTTAGGGTATGAGGTGCATTCATGACCAGAACTCATAAGTATGATATGGATGCATATCTGATCAATATTCTACCTATGGATCCATGCTCGGATGAACGAAGGATTATAGATCTCGAATGGAGTAACTGTAGTAAGGTCTAAACTACATGGAGACATAGCCCTTGGTATGACAGTCTTCGTATTACACGGATAAGGTATGACAATATGCTGTTGTGGTACTCCTGTAGAATACCTGGTATAAGGATGACCATGTCATGGATCTATTCTATAGATCACATGCCTATTTATAAGGAAAAGTTGTACCCAAGCTACTACAATCTAATAATCATTGTCGCAGTAATGATAAGGATATCAGATATAGTCATCATGCTATAGACCTCACTAAAGACCTTGTTGATATAATGAAATGACTATCATAATAGAAATCTTTGTATATCAATGAGAGCAGTAAACCAATCATTGAGTACACATTAGATGGGTGCAGATCCATGATGTTGAGATCAACTCAGTGATATTTGGGTGCAGCGTAACATGATGAATGGGCAGCATGAAGATCATGAGCAGCATGTAGGATGCAGTGTGTTGGTGCTACACTATAAGGTACAGCAAATGGACGAGGTGCAGAATGATGGTAGGTGAAGGAGTCACCTTGAGAATCAGTTGAAGCAGAATGTCTTCAACTAATCTCATCGTTATAGGAGATGATCTATGCTTAGATCTAGATAAGTCAAGGTGTTGACTTCTATTGTAAATGTACTCTCTCTCTCTCTCTCTACTGAACTTTGAAGATAAAAGAAGATTTGATCAAAGGGTTTCCCCACATATTGTGGGGTTTGTCCCTGGCTTGCGCCATATCTTGTGTCCTCTTGCCTTGGGCTTGTCTTCTGCGATTTATAGTTATGTTCTATCTGCAGTTTATCTTAATGCTGATGTTGATGCCAACTATGAAAATTTAAATAAATTGCTCTAGCATAGAACATACCTAATCTTAACATGGTATCAGAGCTGAGGTGAAGACAATGCCCAAGCAAGAGTGAAAGAGCAATCATCGAAGACAGTTGGGACAAGACAGAAGGATCAATGTGTTCCTCATAATTCACCTAGGGTGAAGTCAAAGCAGAGAATATTATCAGAACGGCGCAGCGGAAGTTTCTGATGGCCGATCTAATGATCACTTCATTGGGAAGTTCGGATCTAAGGGTGGAAGGAAAGGCGGATGCCTTGTTGAAATAAGTTCGGCGGTTGTACATGGCAGAGACACATCTCTTGATGAAGATAATAATCATTCCTGGGACATCTTCAATGATCAAAGGAATGACTAGTAATGCAGGTCATCAAGGAAATGGTCGACTCTTCCACGAAAGCAAGGAACCCTAGAATCCCTTTTATGTACCTGATCGCAAGAAGAACCCGATGTCCATCTCAGAAATGGAAGTCAAAGGTTACAAGATGGCACTTATCGATGGAAAGGTACATGTTTGAAAATATATCTTGCAAAGATGTTTTGAGTTCTGGGTTGTATCAAGTTGCAGGAGTCCACTGGGGACCATGTCCGTTGACTCAGCACCGAAGGTCTGTGAGTCAGATGGTGACTTGGATGCCTGAATTCAAAAAGGAGCATGAAGGTACATGTCTGAAATGTACCAAAGGAAAATATTATAAGGGGACCATTCCCCTCATGCAGGAGGTCCACAGGCTTGGAACAACCCGAGGAGTTTAAGACTCATGATCGGGAATCTCATGTATACAGGTGGAAGAAAGCCCTCTATGGCTTGAAGCAAAACACCTCGGGCGTAGTATGAGAGGATTGATCGTTGTCTAATGCAGCTGAGACTCACTAGGAGTGAAACCGATCCAAACCATTACTCAAAGGTTGTGGATGATAAACCTCTCGTACCGGCACCTATGTCTGACAGGTGCAGACCCTCTCATTTATAGGAGATAGAGGAAGTTGGATTCTGAATGTGTAAAGATAAGCTGCAAGCCTGTGACTACCTCAAGGATCTTAACTTTCAGAAGTTATATGGTAGTGATGTCGGACCTGATTTGGGAAATGCCTCTGAGTTTCATAAACTCATTCGCGTTGATGTTCTTGGAGAACCTTCGTCCGGACATCTGTGTTGCAGTTAGCATGGTGAGCTCATATTTGGTTGAGCCTCACTGGATTGGTGCCATGAATCTTCTGAGATATCTACAGGGCACAATCTCTCATGAATTGAGATACACTGCCGGAAATATGAAACCACATGATTATTCGAATGATAAGTGGGCAGGCAGTATGGAGGATCATTAGAGCACTTCTCAGTGTTGTTTCTCTTTGGATTCTGCTTTGATATCATGGATGAGCAGGAAGCAGAAGTCAATTGTTGTAAGCACCGTCAAGACTAGATACATATCTACGAGTATGATCTCGTATGAAGTTGTCTGGATGGGGAAGTCTTCAGTGAGTTGTTTTGATCTCATACCACTGTGATTCTCTGTAACAACCAGAGGTGGGATTCGATTATTGAGGAATCCCGTATTCGTCGACTACTCCAGCAGATAGACATCATCTAGGATATGGTAAGTCGATGAGCAAGGAGGCTCCATTGCACTAAGATGATGTACAGGACAAAGCCCCGAGGAAAGATCAAATTTGTGATTTTCCCAAACGACTTGGAGTCGTCGAGAGACCTTTGTAAAAGGGTCCTGCATGTTGCATACATTGAGCTATGGGAGCTCTGGGAGCTCTGGGGGGCTTGCAGTTCTACTAGAGCAACATACGACCACAGGGCGACTCACCCTCCCCTGGTGGTGCGCACTAGAACAAGATGATTCGCTCTCTTGTGGGAAAAGATGCTTCGCTCTCTTGTGTAGCAGGATGATTAGTTCTCCTGTGAGGCCTGGATTGATGTGTTCTCCATGGCAGCCTGGATTGATGTGTTCTCCATGGCGATTGTAGCAGGATTGACGTGTTCTCCTTTGAGGACAGGATTGATTAGTTCTCCTGTCGAGGCATCCTACCCATTCAATCTAGGACTCATGGGAAGTACCTCTCATCTGATCAATGAGCAGGGAAATGAAGTTAGGCACCATAGTAGTACCGATGGATGCATCGTTGTATCTACCATACTCCCTATGCTAGGATGACCTCCATTGATCTAGGATCAATGATACTGGTCTGGGACCAGTGGTAGGAGTTGTACCATACTATGACGCTAACTTCAGGTCAATTGAGACTGGTCTGGGACTAGTGGTACATACTCCGAGACTGACTTCCTGTCAGTGCAGTATTGGTCTGGGACCAGTGAGAGTGGTACATACTATGACGCTGACTTTGGGTCGGTTGAGACAGGTCTGGGACCAGTGGTACACTCTCTGAGATTGCGATATTGGTTTGGGACCAGTGGTAGGAGTGGTACCTACTATGAAGCTGACTTCAGGTCGGCTGAGACTAGTCTGGGACCAGTGGTACGAACTCTGAGACTAACTTTGAGTTAGTGGAGGATGATACTGGTCTAGGATCAGTGGAGTTGTACTCACTATGATGCTGACTTCGGGTTGGTTGAGACTGGTCTAGGACCAGTGGTACATACTCTGAGACTGACTTTGATTCAGTATGATACATCCTCGATCATTTCTTCTTCTTCATAATTCGGACAAAAGCAGAGCAGAACAGAACAATGCAAGAGCAGAGAAAAATAGAGAAAAACAATACAGATCAATGCAAGGCAGAACAAGTCAAAGCAGATTAGGCAGAATTGAGTAGAGCAGGGCAAGGGTCAAGTTGTACAGGGCAGTGCATTTGATGGATGAATAGTAACGACCGATAGACAGATTGCAGATGAAGTTCTCCATGGTTGAGAGGGAGTGTTAAAATTGGCAACCAGGGCAAAAATTCATGTGGGTCATCTTACTCATGGCTGATAATATTTTTATTAGATTCCTCTCATCGAGAGGTGTAGGATTGATATAAAGATCATCCGATTTCGATAAGTATTCATGGAGATATGAATTTATTTTGATTATGGAATTATTATCAAGCTGACCTACAA
>APFE031358467.1:301905-313523 GCA_000404065.3 Pinus taeda
GGACAGAAAGAGCACATCAGGAGGGATCTTCAGTATTGGATCGACAACAGTTTCTTGGTATAGCAGGAAACAGAGATCCGTGGCACTCAGTTCAGCGGAGGCCGAGTATATGGCAGCAAGTTTGGCTGCATGCGAGGCTATATGAATGAGGAAGATCCTAGTTGGTTTGTTCGGTTCTCATTTGGATCCTACTGTGATTTACTGTGATAACCAGAGTTGCATTAAACTCTCGGCTAATCCTGTATTTCATGATAGATCTAAACATATTGACATCAGGTACCATCATATCAGAGATTGTGTGCAGCGGAGGATCATGTTACTTTCGTACATTCCAACGGAGGATCAGGATGCTGATATTCTGACGAAGGCTCTCACCAGGAGCAAATTCGAGTACCACCGAGGCAGGATAGGGGTTGCTGATAATCCATATCTTGTCGAGAGGGAGTGTTGAGATTGCAACAAGATGATGGAGCTTAGTGAAAAGAGTCGCCTTCACTAAGTGGGCCCGCAGGCTATTTTTGGCGCAAGTCTAATTTTAGACTATGTCTATTTTTAGACATATGGATCATGTCTATGGATTGCAGGTTGCTGTTTATGGATGATTGATCAAGTTGAAAAAATAGATGGACTTCTATTTTTGATGAAAGTGTGAGTGATCAAGTCTATTTTTAGACTCGCTGTCAAAAATAGAAAAGTCAAATATTATTATATCACAATAATATTTGGACTATAAACTTTGTCTTATTCTCTTGGCGCACTTCAGTTCGAGCTACGGATGTGGAACATGCAATTGCATGAAGGAAATAAGTGGTTCTTATGGGTTAGTTGAATATTTGCATGCATGACTTCAGTTAGAACTCAAGTGAGTTGAGTTTAGTGGACTGGAGGTGCAGTTGATGGAGTTGTGTTCAGTTTAGCTTTGTTAAACTGGTTGTATTTAGTCTAACTGGCGAATAGACTAGAGATGAGTTGGGTGAATTAGTTATTAATTATTCACAAGTTATTAACTCATAATACAACTAATGAATACATCAGTTAACTCAGTTGCATGTCAGTGCATGTTCAGTTCAGCAGGGAAAGGTGTTAGAGAATCAGATTGCTATCAGTTGTGACTATAGTTGTGCACCAGATCTTGCACAAATCAGGGGATTGAGTATGCCAATGAGTTTTCCCACATTGTAGCTTGTTATCACATGATTTAGCCAAGGAAAGACATGGCTGCCTTGGAATTATCACCGGTTCTTGTGCAGGTATTGAGCAGCGGAGGCAGGCAAGCAGCGGAAGAGATTTGAGCCAGTGATTGATTCAGATCTGAGCTGTATTGTGTGTAACAGGTGGAGCTGGTAATGGATTGCTTGTGATAAGCATTGTACTTTGTAATGTTACATGACTCAATCATTAATATACAGATAGTTGGGGTTTTTAGCGAGATGCTTTCCCCGGGATACATACTGTGTTAATGTGTGAATGCTCTTGATGTTTTATTGTTATTGATGCTGCTATATTGATGATCAACGTAGAGGAGCTTTTGTATTGTGTATGTTTTCCACAATAGTACATGATCAGGATAATCTCTGTTGAATATGTGTTAAATTATTCAAAATTTCTACAACTTTCGCAAAGACTGTGATGAATTTTGTTATGTTTATTAAATAACTTAAATAGATCTACGTGAACACTAATCTAGGGTAATTTTCTGGTGCATGGTGGATAAATCGATTGTTAAGGGTCTGCAAAGACCAATCGTAGACCTTCATGAAGGTCTAAGGCTGTTTAGACATAGTTGCAGTACCGAGCCCTAGGGGCTTATAGATCTATGCGAAGGCAGATGTAGGGTGCTAAAAGACATCACACTGATATTTGGATGTGGAAACTTGGTTCCAACATCCCCCCATACTGCTTCAGGTGACACTACAACCTACACTACGCAGGTTGTTGCCGAAAGGGCCAGTAGTGTAGGGTTTTGTTGGTTGGCGTAACTAACTCCAAACCTCGGTCAGGACCCCCTAAGCCAAGAATCTTGTAAGGTGTTTTTGATGCCAGAGTTGCCGCTGGAACTAACTCAATAGAAAAGTCTACCTCCCTGTGAGGTGGAAACTCTGAAATGTCCTCAAGAAATACATCCATGAACTAGCATAGAACTGGGTACCTGCTCAAAACATTTGCATCCTCAACCTCGTTACCTTTGTCACTAGAAATGTGCATTGCCAATAACACACATCCTTTTTTGTGACTACACTTTGCTTGCATAATTATCACCATCCTAGCTGATGTGGCTTTCTTCTTTCCCTATAAGACTCTTGGTTCCCCATTTTCATCAACACACTCAATATCTTTGTCATAAAAATCTACCATGATTCAATGAAGAGACAACCAATCCATGCCCAACAACATATTGTATGAAACCAATGGTAATATGTTCAAATGTGTTGTAGTAGGCATACCATTCAAATCAAATGCACAAGTTCTTACCCAATGATGAACTCGCTTCTTTGTACATATAGCCAACTACACTAACCAAGACTCTGCATAAAATTCCTTACTAAAACCACACCTTTCCACCAAGTTAGGACTAACATAGCTATAATTAGATCCAGGGTCAATCAAAATATAAATAACTTGATCACAAATCTTATTGTCCATCTCAATCATAGATGTTGGATACTCTGCTTGTTTGTTAGCCAATGATGCATAAATACGTGGAACAATCCAACCAACATATCCAATAGTTTGTGCCTACTGCGCACTATATATGTTAGACCTACCACTATGGTACTGTCGACAATCCCTCCTACGATGATCTCCTCCACAAGTCGAACACTGCATAGGCTCCTTATTTTGTTCCTCAGATCAATGTCCCTTTCCTCTATATGATGCATTGAACCTCTTAGGTGGTGCAACATTCTCCTTGCCACCCAAATCTTGTGGTCTTACCCACTTCTTGTCCCATTTTCCTTTTTTCTTTGCATTTCCTCTCCAGTCTGGTTTAGTCTCAGATTTGTGCTTCGGTTGTTCGTAGCAATGCTTCAGCTTCCGGATGGTCTCCCCCAATGATCTAGGCCCATCAAACTCAATCCTATTTTTGAATGTCATCGTGTTAACAATGTTGGACTTGCCAACATGTCAAGGGGATCTCCCCAGTAAGAATTCCCAATTAGACCTCAGACCATTTGGTGTAGGAGTCCCAGCAGTGGCTTGTAAGGTAATGCCTTGACCGCGATGTCACACAAAGGCAAGTAAGATAAATATGTCAGTAGCAAGGGTGTGATTGATGCAGAGAGTCAAGGAATGTGTATGAGAGGTTCCAACACTTCAAAAGGGGGAAGGAGGTGAAGGTGAGTTCCAGGTTGAAAGGGATTAGTCCCAACTCGGTAGGAACACACAACACAAATGACATGTACAACTTCTAGTAGAGCAGTCGACACAGATGCAACAATCACAACATACAAGGTAAGATAACATGAACAACACTCACGGATCAGTCTGAGATGAGTGTGATGGTTGATATAACAAGGTTGATGAGAAATTCTTGTCTGATGTCTGGAAGAGCAGTCGACAGGGATGGTGATAGTATTAATAACATATGCAACACATTAACAACAGGATTCATTAAATTGCATGTGAATCAGTTCATATGCAAGTACGTAAGTTAAACAACATATATCATTAAAGCAACCTGAGCAATCCAACTACAATAACAACATATGCGTGAAAATGTGTTGGCCTTATTATATAAAGAAGTGTAAGTCACAAGCATACAATACACCATGTAAACCTACTAGCCCTATCAGTAGAACGTTACAACCACATCCGCTTGCTCCTCCAAAGAGATGTACTAGCTCCGTGCGATGGAGGCCAAGGTGCGTTACAATACTGTCCAAGTCTTTTTCAAGATAGTCTTAGTAGAATCTTGGCTCACCAAAAGCCCTTACAATGAGTTATGAGGGAATATTTATAGCGAAGGGTGGGGTGACCCTTTACATTCCCCTTTGTGACAGTTCAACTACCCTCATGACTCTTCACCTACTCTATGACTGTTACATCCAATTATTGACACTTGACTTACACTTGACATGACTCAACATTACAATGCACATGTACTCATGTGAGACAACATAGCTTGAGCAAGCATTACAAGACATCACTGACACTCGATCGCTGTGGTGAGACCAACTCTTTGACATGCTTGTGGTGGTGAAGATGGTGAGCTGATGCCAAGCTTGGTCGTCCGTGATGGTGTGTATGCACCTCATGGTGACATCTTGCTGCAGCGAACTCTTGCTTCCATTGCAATGGTTCATTGGTTCGACCCCTTCATCCAACTCATCTGCTAACATGCGCATGGTATTATTGGGTGCAAATGAATGACAACACACTGATGCATAGTGTCATGTTGATCTTCAAGTGTGTGCTAGTGGTCATGCGCATTAACTTGCCAAAGTACATGTTCAACTTGAGTTGGACTTGCTTCTTGTCTTTGCCTTTGTGATTGCGTTGAATGGGTTGGATTGCATGCATACCCACAATGACATTCATGTTGTTGGGTCCCTTGCATGTGATCACCAACACTACTCACCATGTCTGCTCCATGTTAACTGTTGGGATGGATCTTTAACTTGTACATGCACAGTTTCATCTGTGGGTGCATGTTGAGCCCACTGCTATTCTTGTTCCTACTGCAACTCATTGGATTGTCTCTGCAGCTTCATGTTCTTCCTGACTTGCTGCTTCAACGCATGCAACTCCTTCTTTCTTCCATATTCTACCTTCGCATGATCTTAATGTGATGTTGTCACTTCATAGCTGGAGTCTCCAAAGTTGCTTTCATTATTAGTGGATCTGCTTGATCTTGCAACTTTGCTCTGCCTCTATGTTCTCAACAACCTTCCTCTTGCATTCGTTGCGTTTTCTGCATTCGATATTCTACCTTCAACTATTGTTCATGATGTTGCTCACTATGATGCTACTGCTTGATGTTCTTGTCCATGAACAACTTGATGTCTTCATGAGTAGGCAATCTCATAAACACTTGATCGACTGCATCCCCAAGCATGTTCTGAATGGTGTCTTCATCTCTGCTCTCCTAAAATCCATTATACATGTACTGCTGAGAGGCACATGAACACGTGCGATACCTTGATACATGTAAACACTCATAGCAAGCAATCTGTTAGTCGAAAACCAAAATTAACATGAGAATAGACTTGCAAAATGCATGGGTGAATGATCATGAAGGTTGCGCAATTTCGGCCTCGAGGTCAGGAGACTGACTGCCAAGACTGCACATGGCACAGCCTGGGCTTCTGGGAGACTAGTTGACTGCTGGAACTGTGCAATACATTGTCCAGTTAGGTAGTTGGCTGCTGGGATTGCAAAATGCACAATCCTAGCTGGGGAGGACTGATAGCCCAGGGGAAGATTTGCGCAAATTTTTGGGCCAAGCAGCCCCAAACCTCCAGAAATGCGCAATTCAGTCTAGGAGGCCAGTGCTGGGCCAAAATGCACAAATCTAGGGAGGAAGGTGAGGTTTCCTTCTCCAAATTGTGCAATGCAGCCTTCGTGAAGGCAGAGACTGGGCCAAGGTTAGCCCGACTCGTCGACGAGAAACTGAAAGAAAGTAAGTTGATGAAATGCATGGTGACACTAAGTGATAGTAGGAGTGATAGACAGTGCATGCAAAACATGAATGAAAGATTCGACAAACAGATCAACATACATGTGGGTGAGGTAGTTCGTTTTTTGGGCGAACATCTGTGCAAAATAGTTTCAAGCATGTGACATCTATGAGATAGCAACAAAAATTGAAATAGAGCTAGGAAAAGATAAAATACATGTAAACGACAACATGCATTCAAATAAATCAAGCAAAAAGTACCCCCATAAGTGAAAACACAAAAAGCGACAGAAATGCAACACAAGTCATGGGAAGTGGGCTTATCCAAAAACAACTGAGCTAAATGTGTTGACTGCTCCTAGATGTGGTGTGGGATGTCAGAGCTACAAGGTTGATGTGAGGAATGAGCTCTGCAGTGTTCAATCGATGAGTTTTGATAACATCAAGGTTGTGACATGCATGCCACAAATCTAGGGCAAGCAACACTTGGTGGGAGGTTTCTGAAATGATCCTTGCATGTAACCTCCAACTACTGATATAGATCCCTGAAACAAGGGATGCCTTTGCATGCTTCCTTGGGAGAAGAAGACCATGCATGCAAGTTAGTTTTGCTCGGTCACGGAGGGAACCGGTCAACTCAACTGCACATGCAAGAGATTGCTCAACTGCTGGAGAAAAATGCGTATTTTTGGCTGGGAGGTGGGTTGGCTACCTAGGAGATTTGCATAATTTCTGGGTTGAGAAGTTGAATGCTACCCAGATTTGCACAAATCCTAGGCTGAATAGCCTATTGTTGGGAAAAATTGTGCAAATATTGCTGGGAGGGTTGGCTAGCAGGATTGCGCAATCCTGGAGCCCAGCAGGCTGTCAGAGAGGATTGTGCAATTTCTGGAGGGAAGGCTAGTTGCCCTCCAGAAATACACAATTTTCAAGGGGAAGTTGCTCAGCATGTAGCTGAACCAAGTCCAAGTGAGCAACCTATGAAGGGAAAAGATCAAACTATGACCGATAGGCTACCTTTGTGCAAGAAAGACACTAAGGCTTGTGAACTTGATAGAGCAAGGCAAGCTGCTGTGAAGGTTGGTAGGGAGGCTCCAAAATAGGCTAAGGAAAAATTTTGGAGGGTGGTTGTAGCCGCTACAACACTTGGCGACACGTTGGTAGAACTATGACTCTCTAAATGGACCTTGTTCGTGGAAAGCAAGTCTGACACATCTGGAAGTATTGTTCAGCTCTCAGCTCATCTTGGTTTCACACTAGCTTGATTGTAAGATGTAGTATCTGCCAGAATCTTGATCGATTGACACACATTCCAAGCCAAGGAAACACAGTTGTTTCGATTGGGGTTGAGGGGTATATAGGTGCACAAGTAGTATAGTCGTCAAAGTCTATGTTTCATCTTTGGTGTTGCTCCACTGCGAGCAGGCCTAAACAGTACCCCGATGGAGTCACATAGGAACACAAGCATGGCTCCTCTTCCAGTGAGCCTAGTCAGTACCCCAATGGATTTTCTTGCATCACCTCCTTGTGTAGGAAGCCCTTCTCTTCTTTTGCCTTATTCACTTTTCATTTTGATTTTTTTGACTTTTCATTTTTTCATTTTCACAGTGCATAGCACTTATTAATTTCAGAGGTGGAAGAGGGATCCTGACTTATTGAGAGGAGAAGAGGTTGTTCCAGTAGAGAAGTAGTTTATTGTATCTCTGACATGCTTGTTAAGGTTTCCCCCCTCACCTTACTCTACTTGACTGAGCCGACAAGGGTTAATCCAAAAACAACCGACTACAGAAGGTGACACTAGTTAACATGAAAGTGTTGTGTTTGCAGAAAGGTTCACTTCAAACAGTACATATTTTCCTTCGACGTATCATGGACTAAAAGTAACAAGCTCATCATACAGAGGTAAGATGACAGATAACCAAGTAGTGATAGTTGTACAATCCCTCTTGCACTTTACCCATCTTGTTTCATGAGTCACACATGGTTTCATTCAAACTAACCTGCGAACAAACTAATAATCAACAAAACAAAGCAAGAGAAGAAGAAAAAATGAAAGCGAAGCAAGTAAAAAAGCAAGCAAGCAAACAAAAAAGCAAAAAAAGGATGTAAGAAAAGAATCATGCAAGAAAACAACTAAAAGAAAACACTACTACTCCTACACTAACAGTGCATAGGCCTGATCACGTGAAGTGATACTTCCAATGCAGCCACCGGCGCATTGGTAGAACCATGTTGATGAAGGCTTGGTTTGCGAGTAAGCCAGTTATGCGGACCAACAAACAAGAAAGATATAACAATGAAGACAGCCACAATTCGTGTTTCAAAGTGCCCACGGGACATAAGTGAGTGCATGTGCATGACAGGAAGTCAGTGGAATTATCATGGTGTTGTTTGGCACTCCGTACAAATTTGAAGCATAAGCACACTCTTGACTATGGCATGCAAGCAAATGAAAGAAACAAAGATAACTTGCATCACACATGAGTGCTTGCAATGTAAGACTTCTCCAATGCATGAGTAATGGGATCGTGTAGTTCGAGTGGAGGAAGTGTCATCTGAGTGGTAGATTGATCTTGAGTGCATACAGTTGAGTGATGAGGAGCCTTGGGTGATTGAACAATTTTCTGATTAGGAGTGAAACCAACCTCATGATAGTGAGGGCCTGACATAACCATTAGCTCGGGTTGAAGTGCCTCGACGGTTTGTGGGGTTTCGACTTTGTTGATAGATGGATCCTTGTAGACCAATGGCTAAGACCTATTAACAACAATTGAATCAACATCATGATCAGATGATGAGGTGAAGAGATCACGACAACCAAGATCATAAAATTCAGGATGTCAATTGGCATCGTCATGATTTGATGAATCACACAGAGGGGTAGATGATAAGGAAGGATGCTCACCCTATGCATTTCCGGAAAGAGAAAATGAAGGATCAAGTGGATTTGCAATGAATGATTGGTCCTCTCTGTTGTTTGATGATGGGTTAACAAACGATGTGTCCTATGAAAGATCAACAATGGGTGCATCCTTAGATGAAGACACACATGCAAAATCATGGTTGGCAGGTTCACCAATGATGTTAGAAAATAACAGTGTGGGCTCGGACGGAAGGGAGTCATCCTTCACTGAGTTTTGATGCTCAAGCTCCCACTCATACTCTTCATGAATGACACTATTGTGCAACACTAACTCCGTCAGTGGGTTGTTCCTCATTCACAACAAGTGAAGAGTCTGGAATGGATGAACACAAGACAACATCATCCGAAGGAACACCCAGCTGCGAAGATGAAGGTTGGAAAAAGGAATGCATATGAGGAATCGAAGGACTCACAGCCAAATCTATGTGAAAATTATGTGGAGTGATGTTGGGAGCGTTTGAAGGCTAAAAAAGTGTGTGAACATGATCCTCAACATCACAGGATGATGGTGGAACTGTTGTATGAGAGGGAGGCAAATAATCTATTGAGATAGTGCCTGCTCCCACATGAGATTGCGAAGTTCCATCAACGAGTGAGGTTTGATCTCAAGATTTCTCTTAGGACGAGCAGATTTCTTAAGGCAATGCTTGAACTGGTCCAAAAGATAAGAAAATTTCATCTGGCTCCTCGGAGCTTGAAACTGTAAGTAACAGAAGCGCTGCCAAAAATCAATAACGAATTCATGTGGAGCCCTCCATTGTTGTAACAATTTCCGGTGAAGATGGTATAGATAAAAATGATAGAACATGTCTTAAGTAAGATCACAGAAGTGCTCACATGAGTCCACGATGCCAACGGTAGGCTGAGCACCCAACAAAATGGATATTCGCGAAGTGTGTATGCAAGCAGCAAACTGGCATGTTCGTCAGTAAACTCATCTTCCTCATAAATCATGGATAGAAAGTTATGTAAGTGCTTAAGCAAGGACACTTCACCTTCACCATCATACGTGTGAGTGGACAAGAGATTGAAAATATTCCCTGAGATGGAGACATCTTCACGATTCGAAAAACACCTCGAGGGAAGAAGAATGCAAGACTCCATGAAAGATATGTAAAGGTTTAAAACTAGATGAGAGGGCACTGCTTGTCATCAGGCCCTCCTTCTAGTGTCAGAAATGTTGACGGTGCTGGACCTGCCAACATGTCAAGGGGATCTCCCATGTAAGAAGTCCCAATTAGACCTCAAACCATTTAGTGTAGGAGTCCCAGCAGTGGGTCGTAAGGTAATTCCTTGACAACAATGTCGCACAGAGGCAAGTAAGATAACTCTGTCAGTAGCAAGGGTGTGACTGATATAGATAGTCCATGAATGTGTATGAGAGGTTCCAACACTTCAAAAGGGGGAAGGAGGTGAAGGTGAGTTCCAGGTTGAAAGGGACCAGCCCCAACTCGGCTAGGAACACACAACACAAATGACATGCACACCTTCTGGAAGAGAAGTCGACACAGATGTGGCAGTCACAACATACAAGGTAAGATAACACAAACACAACTCACGGATTAGTCTGAGACGAGTGCGACAGTCGATATAACAAGGTTGATGAGAAAGGTCTATCTAATGTCCAGAAGAGCAGTCCACACAGACGGTGACAACATTAACAACATATGCAACACATTAACAACAAGATTCATATAATTGCATGTGAATAAGTTCATAAACAAGTACGTAATGTTGGGTTGTGTTATATTATTTCCACGACTAACGTACATAGTTAACTAGGGGGTTAGAGGGGGGGCGGAGCCCCCCTTTGTTGTGTCAATTGTGCAGCATGGGGGTCACAGGGGGGTTTAAGGGGGGCAGGTAGCCCCCCTCTACAGGGTCTGGGGTAGCACCCTGGGAAATTTTTTTTTGGACCCTATATTAGGTTGGGTAGACCTACCTATGGTTTTCGGTCCATGGTTTTGGATGCGATGGTTTTCGGTCCATGGTATCGGATGCTTCGGCATGTATAAATATGTATTGTGACATTGAAAGGAACATAATGAAAAATAAAGCTGGTAGTCCTGATTTTGGGATCCAGGAGAAAATCTCTGTGTATATGTGTTTTATGTGTTATGCTCTCACATTGTTTATTTTCTATGTTTTAGAATTATTATGTAGGTAATTTCTCTACGGGGTTAAAACCTACATTTGGTATCAGAGATGTTTTTTCTTCAAGGGGACACCTTTGTTACTGAGGGGTTTTGCTCAGGCCTGTGGTAGACCCTGTTCAGTGGGAGCTCTGTGGGATCGATTCTGGTGGTGAAAAAAGATGGTAAGCAGTGGAAAGATAGAGATCGAGAAATTTAATGGTTACAGTTTTGAGTTGTGGAAACTCAATATGGAGGATCTGTTGGTGGATAAAGATCAGTGGATTGCGATAGATCTGGGTACTAAACCAATGGGAGTCTCCAATGAAGAATGGAAGAAGTTGGATCGGAAGGCAAATAGCACAATACGATTGTGTGTCTCAGATTTAGTATTGTTGAATGTATCAGGGGAAGCTACAGCTAAGGATTTGTGGGACAAGTTAGGGACTTTGTACCAATCTAAGTCTCTGGTGAATAAACGTTTCCTATAGAAAAAGTTGTATAACCTGAGGATGAAAGATGAAGACTCGGTGATAGAGCATATAAACATAATCAATACTATGGTAAATCAGTTATTATCTGTTGATATTAAAATTTCAGATGAATATAAGTGCATCCGTTTGTTGTGTTCTCTACCAAATTTGTGGGATAGTCTGGTTATTGCAATAGGTAGCAATGCAACTACCTTGCTGTTTGATGAAATAGTCTCATCCTTGCCGACAGAGGATATGAGACGGAAAAATATGGAGAGCCAGAATGGTGATGCCTTGTCTTTACGAGGACGTTCCTAGAACATAAACAAAAATAAGTCATCGAGTGGGAGATCTAAATCTAGAGGGAGATCTAAATCTCTAGGAAAACTTGTAAAGGTGGTGTGCTGGAAATGCGGAAAGGAAGGGCAATACAAAAGGGACTGTAAATCTAAAGCTCCTGACAAAGGAAAGGGATC
>APFE031358473.1:0-14351 GCA_000404065.3 Pinus taeda
ACTTAAGCGATAGGATCAATTGATGCACCTGAAGAAGCTACAATTGTTACCTCTGCTACTGTTGTGCTATTGAAATTGGTGGTGCTGTTGGTAGCTTTGCTACTGGTGTTGTTTCAGGTGCTTCTGAGTCTCAATCTGGACTTGTAACTGCTGCTCTTGCCACCTTTGCTTATGTCCCAACCTATGCCTTTGCTCCTGGTACTTTAGCCTATACCTTTGTACCTAGCTATGCTATCTGTGCTACTGGGTCTACTGGGTAAACTACATGCACTACTGTTGTTGGTGCTGTTGTCTCTGACTCTCTATATCGATTACTAGATAAATAAGGTGTCGTAAGGCCGCTCCCAATGATGGGGAGAGGTGCCAGAATGTCGTAGTGTGTCTCAAAAGGTAATAGTGGTTAATACCCAACAACATCTGCGATAAGTTTGACTCCAAGCCTATGAATGCTATCTGGAAGCCTTTCCTTCCATTCGTCCCGTCCGATCTAATGCCGTAAGGATATGGAACATAGTAAAGGTTCTAAGTGCTGATGTCTACCTAATCATCTGATATCTGATCTGATCCAATAAGTTTTGGCTGTTGAGAATCAATCAATCTATCTGGAACAATAAGCTAAAATATGATGTAAGAAACTAAAGGTCAACCCTCTCGATATTAGCTAATAGACAATTCCTGTAGGAGATATTAAAAGTGCTTTACTAATGGCCTATCCATCTGGTGCTTCTAAGAGAAAGAAGGTAATGAGTTGGTGGGTGGGCAACACTACATACTCCTAGGGTTTCAGTCTAAAGAGGGTATTCTACTCTCAGGTATATGGCAGGCAAAGGTTCTACTAGGCTAGGAGTGGTAAGGGACTGTTCTACTAGAAGGCATATGTAGAGTGAGGAATTGAGATGACAAAGTGAGTTCTTGTTCTAGGTGTAAGGTAAGGGCCCATGAACAAATCCCAATCCCATTGGCCATCCACATGTTTGATTCCGATTCCCATCTCACGATTCCATCCTCTGGTTCAAAGGTAAGGGCTACATGTCTTGCTCACTACGTGATGTCCTTCCTTTCTTGTTCTACTAGGTGTTTGGTGTCCATCCGTCAAAGGTAAGTGGTTATAAGACTGTGTGTCCCCTACTGGTACTAATCTGGTCTTCGTGGTAAAAATAAAGGGTGGTAAAGTCACTCTATCATATTAGGTTTCTGATAGTAATAGAAGGGTAAGGCAATGATCCATGCCATCGATTGATCCATCTGCTTGTGGCTTGCTTCTAAGGTCTCTAGATTCTCGACTAATTGAAAAGTGATTCCAGGGCTCACTGTGAATACAAGTTTTATTACCTTGCAACTTGTTGCTAAATCACTAATGAGATATTGATCCCTAAATTTTTGGTTTTAGAGTGATGCTTTTCTATATTGGAGCTGTAGTAAGTTATATTTGTAAGGCTTATGGATGATACAAATATATGTTGATTTTAATTTGCATCAATGCAACAAAATATGGAATAAATGTATGTTTATGAATTTTAGAAGGGTTGTAAGCTATTGCATAACTCTAATATCATAATTTAATAGGAATTCTAGGTTACAAGATGGGAGGACCACTATAGTGTAATTCACATGAAATATGGCTTGAAATCACACCCAAAATCCCAAGAAAAAAATAGAAACCTAAAAAAGATCTTTTTGATAATATAAAAAAAGAGTTTATTCACTTGCCTATTCAAGGGGGCAACCTCCAAGAGCACTGCTTCAAGTACAATCATAATTCTTGACAAAACATTACATAATCCTTTACTCATATATATCTATCCATGGAGAATATTAATTGCCTATGGCCCTCTCCCTAAAGAGAGCCTACTAACTGAATTGGTTTTATTAACAAAGATGATCCTTTTTACAATGAGTGATTGTTAACCAGTTATTTAATGGGCCACATACATTAATAATGTATCTAAGGGGGTTAGGGTAAGACCCTAACATACCCTACCCCTTCTAAAGCAACATTGTCCTCAACACTGAAGATAAAGAAATTGTTGGAAAATGACTATTGGTTTCCATATAGCATCTTCTGGTTGCATATCTTTCCATTAAATCAACACTTATAATGTATTGGTGTAGTTGGCATTATTTGATATTTAACATTGCTTCTAGTTGGAACTAAATAGAACCTTCTTCATTAAGTTTTGGTAGCTTGGTCTATGTTTTGCAATTTGATTCCACAACCTTCTTCAAACACGATGCATGAAAGACTAGATGAATCTTGGAGTCGGATGGAAGACCTGATTTGTAGGTAACTTAACCAATGCTTTATATGATTTGATAGGGCCCGTAGAACTTAAGAGCTAGTTTCTAGGGAACTTTATCCTTGAGAAATGTCTATTTATAAGGATGTAGGCAAATGAACACTTGATTCCCTTCAACAAAAGAATGTTCAGATCTATGTTGATAAATTTGTTTTTTATTCACTTTTGTGCCATATCCTAGTTGTCCTTGAGGATACATATAATAATTCTATACTGTGAAGTCTTCTATTTACTACTTGAACCTTGGATGCGCTTGGTACATAGGATGCCACAAATGGGGTTTTTTTGCCACAAATTGCTTCAGAAGGTGTTGTTTGGTAGCTCCATCACAAGTGGTATTGTACCACCATTCAATGAGGGGAAGCCATTGTGCCCAATGGTGCAACTTTTCAAAAGTAGAGCATCTCAAATATGTTTCGAAGCACTTATTGACCACTTATGTTTGACCATCTATTTGAGGATGATGTGTAGTGCTCATATTTAGTCGTGTACCTTGAAGTTTAAATAACTACCAAAATTTGATGGTGAATTTTTAAGTGCAATTAGGGTTAGCACAATATTTCTGAGATTCTAATAATCTCTTAATGTAGATCTTTTAACTTATTCCAATATATCATTCAACACTTATACTTCAGAAATTCAACCATAAAGAACAATGGGATGGTAAAGATCACAACGCACAAAAGAAGACAATCACCTTGGGAAAATCCACCAAGAGGAAGAACCCAACAACCTTTTTTAATAGAGATTTTCTTCTTGTTCAATGAGAGACACCTAGACCTATGGTCAAACCTGGTCTTCTCTTAAGGGTTAAGTTACCCAATCTGATCTTGCACTTCACTATGCTTGTCCGACCTTGAATTTTGTCATTCCTGCAATAGCTAGTTGCCTCAGAAATTTCGTCCTTGCAACAATTGCCCTAGTAACCCAGAAATTTCGCCCCCCTTGCAACAATTGGCCCAGAAAAATGTGAACCACAGAGAGAGAGACTAGTCCACATGTGCGAGTTGCAAGAGAGAGAAAAGAGAGATTTCAGCGTCCATCCTACTTTTTCCTTCTTGTCCTTCGCTTGCTTGCATAGAGACTCTCTTGTGTGAGAGAATGCGAATGCGCAAATGGAGGCGTTCGAGCTGCCTTTATATAGTAGTAGAGTCTTGGGCGAATGGACATGTCTCTTGGCTTGGGTTCACTTGACTTGGATGGAAGTCGAATTGTCACTTTTGGAGCCAAAATTTACATTTCAAAAATTCAAAATTTTCATCTTTAAAAATTTGCAATGTGACTTTGACTCAAAATAAAATTTCCTTTGACTCATGCTTTTATAAATATGCTTTACAATGATAAATACAATTACATCATGTGACAGAATGTATATTATGAACACTGACCATAGGGTCTTCACTCGAAACAATAGAAGTGGGCATACCATGTAGCTTGAATATTTGATTCATGAAGGCTTGGGCAATCGAGGAAGGAGTAAAAGGATGAGCTAGGGCATTTCTAGATGTGTACCTTGAAGTTTAAACGACTGCCAAAATTTGCTCGTGAATGTGGGGTCTTGAACCAAAACAAGGGAAGTGGGCATACCATGTAGCTGGGAGATTTGTATCATGAAGGCTTGTACAATTAAGGAAGGAGTGAAAGGATGAGTTAAGGGACAAAAATGAGCAACTTTTGAAGATGATCTACCACTACAATAATAACTATTTTACTGCTCACTTTTGGATGTTCAAAAATAAAATCTATTGAAACGTTTGTCCAAATTTGTGTTGGGATTGGTAAAGGTTTCAATGCCCTTGGTAACTTTAATGTATCTCCCTTGTTTCTTTGGAAAACATCACATGATGTTACAAAATCCTAGATATTTTTTTTTCATGCTCTGCCAAAAGAATGAATTCTTAGTTCTTTCACAAGTTTTATGAAAGCTAGAATCTTGTGCTAAAAAAATGTGCCCTTTATAACATAATGTATCTTGTTGCCATGTATAATTTTTAGGAGGCTTGGGATATGTCTGAATCTTTTTGATGAGTTGCCTTAAAGTAGTGTTTGGTAGCCATTCCCTGCGACCTTCCTAAAGCCATTATGGACTTGGTAATAATAAGGCAAGGAGTGATGCATCCTCTTCAAATTGTTCAAGGATAAAGCATCAACCACAACTCTCTATACCCTTCTTATATGTGATCTCATATCATATCCCAACATCTCGGTTACCCATTTATGTTTCTCTAGTGAAGATAATTGTTGTTCAAGGAAATGATTTAGACTATGATGTTCAATCTTGATTGAAAACACCTCTCTATGAGATGAGGTCACCATGTCTCTATTGCATGAAAGATAGCCATCATTTCCTTCTCATATGTGGATTTTCCCAAATTGCGGTCACTCAATTTCTTACTAGTGAATGCTAAGTGTCATCATTCTTGTATCAACACTGCTCTTAAACGTCTTCTTGAGGCATCCCATTCCTAGAAAAAGGTCTTATTAAAGTTAGCTACTGCGAATATTAGAGTAATGCACATGGCTTCTTTTAAAGCAATGAATGCTGTGGCATCCTCAATCCAGAAAAAAGAATTCTTCCAAGGGAGTGAATTTAGGGGTGCTATAATTTTGCCATAAATTTTCACAATTTTCCAATAGTAGCTTGTAAATCCTAAGAATCCCCTCAAGCTCTTTAATGTTTTGGGTCACAGCTAGTCTTGCATAGCCTCCACTTTCTTGGGGTAAATTTGTATTCCTCCCAACTTACGATGCAACCTAAATATTCTACCTTAGAGTTCCCAAAAGAACATTTGGAGTGCTTCACAAATAATTGGCTGTGTCTCAAAAGTTGCAAGTACTTATCAACATGCTCATGTGTGATTTCCATGCTATTAAGATATCATGAAATAATACCAACACAAACTTGCATGGGAAGGGTTCCTAAATTTTGTTCATGAGGCTATATAAAGTGCATGGAGCATTATAAGATCGAAATATATCACTAGAAACTCATAATGAGCTTCGTGTGTTTTGAAATATGTTTTTGGGATGTCTCTTTCTTTCAACTTGATTTGGTGGTATCTTGAATGTAGATCACACTTAGTGAAAAACTTTGCTTTATGATGTTCATCCAAGAAATTGTCAATAATTGGGTTGGAAAACTTGTCCTTAGTTTTTAACTTATTGAGAGGTCAAAATCATGACTCATGCACTAAGTGCCTTCCTTCTTTAACACCATTCCTATCGGTGATGAATAAGGGCTTGTACTAGGAAGTATAACCCCTACTAGTTCTTGATTAATATTTTCTATTTCATTCGTTTGTGCAAAAGAGTGTCGTTAAACATGCACATTTGGTGGTTGAATACATGGAATCATGAAAATGCTATGGTCATGTTCTCCTTGAGATGTGGGTAAACTCTTCAGTGTCTTAATGAATCAATGGTGTTTGTCAAGGATCGACTACGAATCTAGGTGGATTTCATGTCTCATGTTATCCATGACCTGTATGACATTAAATTGGGAATTAATGCCATAGTATCCTTTCTTTAACAACTTCTCCACTTGATGAGATATGACTATTAAAGGGGAACTTGCCTACAAACCTTGAAGGGTGTATATGTTACCCTCTTTAGTGAAACACATATAGAGTTATTTGAAATCGACTATAATTCGCCATAATGTGTGTAGCCATTCTGCCACTAATACTATATCACAACCACCCATGTATATGGAAAATAGATGGGTTTTGAGTTGAAAATATATGATTAGGAGTTTGACATTTCCACATCTGGCCCCACATTTCATCATACCTTTGTTGAAAATCATATATGAAAGTTGTGCACTGAGTGTACAAAACAATGGGTTTCTTCTGCAACTCTATTATGAATGAAATTGTGAGTAATTCCATTGTTGACTAGGATGATAACTTTCTAGTGTTTGATATAGCGTATGAGTTCAATGTTTATGGAGTTGAAATGCTTGATAATGCATGTAGGGAGATTGCATGTTCTTCAGGAGGAAATGATGGTTCAATATATTCTTGATTCATAGTGTTGGTGTGTTTAACTTGTATTTCTATATTATCTCCAGTGGTTATGTCTTCCATCATGATCAAATTAGTCATATCAATTTGGGAAAATTTCTGCTCTTTACACATATGACTTGGTTGACAATTACCCATTTCTACTAGAGACAACCTTTGTACCTTTAAGTGATGAGTAGGAGATGTCCTTGGTGAATTACATTGGGGTGGACAAGTGTGAGGAATGAGTGATATATTTTTTATTTGCACATCGATCACCATTTCAACTTCTAGGGTCCTCTTAGTTTCTTCTAACCATGTAGTAGGATGCTTCACTCTAACTTGTGCTTGAATCTCCTCCTCGAGGCCACTAGTGAAAAGTTCTTTATAGAAGGAATTTATGAAGTTCTCTGTACGGATGACCAGTTGCTCAAATGTTGCTCTAAAGTCAATGGATGAGCTAGTTTGGTGTAATTTAGTAAGTCACCCCAAATAATGAGTATCTCTCTCGAAACGTGCATAGGAAACTTTTACAAATTAACTCCGTGCACTGTATCATCAATATGTTTCTTTATCCATTCTATCATTGCCATCATTCTTTATCTATAAATGTAAGATCCCCACCTTGAGTTTTATCCTGTCATTTGTGATACCTTGGAGGGAGAAGTAATGTTCCTTGTAAGTGACCCATCATGATGGATAAAAAACCATCAAACTTGTTCAAGTCCATCTTAGAAGAACAATGTCATATGTTGTTATCTATTGCTCTATTGTTGTGTAGGCATGTTGAATACTATGGGTGGCTAAACATTTTTGAGTTAAAGGTTTCTTATTGGTGTGACTCAATTTGTTTGTGCAGTCATGTGGTTTTGTATGAATTGAGCTAACATACTCAACATGTCCATCATTTTCTTTTCAAAGTTATCAAACCTCTCGTTGAACTTCTCTTTCGACCCATTTATGATTTCGTACCATGAGTTAAGCTAACATTCCATTGATTCCAACTTAATTGTAGCAAAATGGGTGTTCATGTTCTCTCAGAAAGTATGGATACTTTTATAGGTGTTCTCCTTCATGAGTGGGCATACTAGAAAAAACTATTGGGATAGTACCTTTGTTATTTGAAGACATAAAAACACATTTTTCAGATTGGCTATTATGATCCCAATTAAGAAATGCCACTTCATTGGATTTTCTAGAACTAATTTGACTAAAATATGTGCTCTTATTCGAAAGATATGAAATCTGCAAAATTTGTGGATGTCATAGGAAGAAACCGTAAAAAATGTTGATTTTAATTTGTCATTTACTTTTCACATGAAGAAACCCTAAAAAATGTTGATTTTAATTTGTCAGTGACTTCACTTCCCAGAGATGTTTTTTTTTTTTTTTGAAATTGGCTAATATTTTTAGAGGATTTCTATTCTTAGATTAGATTCTTATATTTTCGTGCAAAAAATTTAAGAAATTGACTTGAATTATGCGAAAACACTAAAAATGTCAATTTTCAAGTGTTGATAACTTCACTCTCTGGACTTTGTATTAGGCAATTTCTTCTTCTTCCTTTTCTTTTTTTAATCGAGTTTTTTTAGAGAGGAATTTAGTCTTTGGACTGGTTTCTTCCAATTTTTCATAGAATTTTTCAAAAGTTGATTTGAATTATCCCATCCTCTTTTTCCTATAAAAACAAATCAATAAAAAGGAAAAAAATCTCCCACGTTGGGCCAAAGGAAGAGCTTTGATACCACTTGAAGTGTAATCCACATGAAATATAGGGCAAAACAAAACCAAGGACCCACGAAAATATAAACCCATGATAGATCTCTTTCATAATAGAAAATAGAGAGTTGTGTTCACTTGCCTCTTCAAAGGGGGAAACCTCCAAGAACAATGTTCTAAATACAATCATAATTCTTGACAAAAAATTATATAACGTTCTAGTCAATAAATATCTGTCTATGGAGAATGTTAACTACTTATGGGACCACTTCTAATGAGAGCCTATTAATTAATTTTGATTTTATTAAGAAAATGACCCTTTTGTAGAAAATAATGTAGATTCACAAGCTCATGTAATCTACTAAAACAAGAGACAAGAATCTACTTCTACTCTTTACAGCGGAAGAACATAAAGATCGAGAAAAGCAATAATCGACAAGAGGAATACAAATCAATGACACATAACATAATAAATATCTGGGAAAAGCCACAACTCAAAAGCCCACTATCTGTATTGCATTAATCAGAAATGCAAGATGATAATACAATGCTTGTTCTCACAAGAACAATCCCAACAATTAATAAAATCAATCTCCCAGCGCACAAGCAAGCTCAAGCCAAATCCAGGCCTCTTCTCTGCTCTCCAAGCCTCCTATTTCCTTGCGCCCTTGGTCAAAGAATTTGGATAAGTACAATATGCTCTGCTCAACCTTGAGCTTAACCTACAAAAGCATTTCATATTCTCCGTCTGATGACTTCCTTTGGACAATACTTAGCCAAATTTCCAAACCTCCAAGCTTCTAATTATTTGCACCCTTGGTCAAAGAATTCAGATGAATAAAATATGCTCTGCTCAACCTTGAGCTTAACCTGCACAAGTATTTCCTATCCTCCGCTTGATGACTTCCTTTGGCCAATACTTAGCCAAATTTCCAAGCCTCCAAGCTTCTAATTCTTTGCACAATTCTTGAGAGAATTAGCCTGTATTTAAAGGGAAATTCCTCATCCAAAACCGTGGAATCCCTTCAAGGATCAGTTCCTCGTTGCATGCACTATCAGTACAACTCAGAAAATTATACAACAAATAATACATTGTCCCTGCACTCTAGTCTCAACTGGATCTTTCTCAGAGTCGAGATGCATGAGTTTCTGATGAGGGAATCTTTAGTTAACTAGAGTAGCACTAGTTGAGTGCACTAATGCATCAACTGACTGTTAACTCACTATTAGTTCCTTAAACAGTTTGGAACTAATTTTACCATAATTAACTGAGTAAACTGAGTTAACTAATTACAACTCATACTTAACTCACCCTGGACCCCTATAATATAGGGATAACATATACATGACTTCAGAAAGACTTCCAACTCGAAATTCCTAAGTTAACTAAGTCAAATCACTCTAGTTAACTGTTACAAGTTGTTATGAGAATACAATTTGATTTTAATTCTCAGTTTAATTCAAGGACAAATTAAACTGGAATTTCTGGATTCTATTTTTATCATTTCTTGTTGCTATTTTCAACACTCCCTCTCAGCAAGAAAGGAATTCAACTTGATTTCGATCTTGAACCTTCAAAATGTTCTGCATGCAACACTTCTATCTAATGTTTTTGCTCCAACAATTCCAGAAACAAAAAACATCCAACCTGAATCAGAATGATGCCTCTGTCATCAAAGTCTTTGACTATTATTGCCTCTGTCAATTGAAAACTCTGCGCTTCTTCAGTATCTGACTGCTCTAGCCTTTGTCACTTTGATCTCTGACTACATCAATCCCACTGATTCCTGCCACTACTATGTACTTTGGGTCCCGTAGCAAGGTACGATCTATGAGATAAAACCACTCAATGGACCCTGCCCAATTTCATCCCTCTTGGGACAACACTTCACATCGCCACACTTCACACCTAGAGGTATGGATGCATGTGCTCCCTCTGCCCACCTGACTCGAAATTTCCCCCTACTGGAGGTCTCTGCATGACTAGATGCCTCCACTCGGTCTCCTCTTAGCTTCTCTAATTGTGGATGCTCCACAACTTCCTGAAGATGCTTCTGAGATTGCTTCTTATGGAGCTACATGTTGAGAGGTAATTTGCTCTCCCTCTCAACCACCAAGTCTATAACCTTTGCCTTTCTCCTCAAGGCTTTGCATGCATCTGGAACCTCAAGAGCATACAGGTTCTTGGCTAGCACATCAATATGTTTCATTTGTCTCGTTGTCACAAAATTTTCTGGAAAAAAGAGATGATTTTAAATCAACGATATCTCCCTCATACGAACTCCAGTTCAGCCAATTTTTTGTTTGTTTTGAATTTGGGTATTTTTTTGCAAAGAATCCAAATATGCTATTTGTTTCTGAAAATTTTGTACAAAAATTTTCAGATCTGCTCTGCAAACTCGTGGCCCAAAAATCAAAACTTCGAAATCTCCTCTAGTATACTATTCTTAGCTTCGATATCATATAGAAAATCACGTAGATTCACAAGCTTATGTAATCTACTAAAACAAGAGACATGAATCTACTTTTACTCTTTATAGTGGAAGAACATAAAGATAGAGCAAGAAAATAATTGATAAAAGGAAGACAAATCAATGGCATATAACACAATAAATATATGGGGAAATCCACAACTCAAAACCCCACTCTCTGTATTGCATTAATCATAAATATAAGATGATAATACAATGCTTGTTCTCACAAGAATAATCCTAGCACTCCGTAAAATCAATCTCCCAGCTCACAAGCAAGCTCAAGCCAAATCCATGCCTTTTCTCTCCTCTCCAAACCTCCCATATCCTTGTGCCCTTGGTCAAAGAATTTGGATAAATACAATATGCTCTGCTCAACCTTAAGCTTAACCTGCACAAGTATTTACTATCCTTCGCCTGGTGACTTCCTTTGGCCAATACTTAGCCAAATTTCTAAGCCTTCAAGCTTCTTATTCTTTGCACCTTTGGTCAAAGAATTCATATGAATATAATATGCTCTGCTCAACGTTGAGCTTAACTTGCATAAGTATTTCTTATCCTTTGCTTGATGACTTCTTTTGGCCAATACTTAGCCAAATTTCCAAGCCTCCAAGCTTCTAATTCTTTGCACCCTTGGTCAAAGAATTCAGATGAATACAATATGCTCTGCTCAACCTTGAGCTTAACCTGCACAAGTATTTCCTATCCTCCACTTGATGACTTCCTTTGGCCAATACTTAGCCAAATTTCGAAGCCTCCAAGCTTCTAATTATTTGCTATGAGAATAAAATTCTATTTTAATTTTCAGTTTAATTCAAGGGAAAATTAAGCTAGAATTTCTGGATTCTATTTTTATCATTTCTTGTTGCTATTTTCAACACCTTTTTACAATGAGTGATTACCAACTAATTATTTAGTAGGCTTATACATACATTAATAATGTATCTAAGGAATCGGTGTTAGCATAAGACCCTGTTGGCAGGCCAACCTACTCTCTTTTATTTTGAAAAAATAAAGGGCCCCTCCTAGAATTTTTTACCAATTTTATTGCTTTGATTTTGATTAGATTGGTATTAGTTTGGTATTAGACTGAAATGTTCCATGGAGGAAGCTCCTTACTAGCAAGTACTATGAATACCATGTCAACGGTATGCCTGTATCATCTTTAAATCCCAAATGGCGTGATTTGCTGCTTAATTCGTCAGTAAATAACTTGTGAAGGGTGGTATAACGTAATGTTTTTGTACCATATCAATATTTTAATGGTTTTCCTAGGTTGAAAGCTAAAGTTTCCCTATTATTTGATGAAGAGTTTAACGAAAATGTCTCAGGCCTATCAACCCAATCGTGAGAACCCTGAAAGGTCCTTGTTCCACCATAGTTTGATTTGCATACTAGTTAAACATCATTTGGCTCTATTGGGTGACAATTATGATTCCTTTCTTGCTCGTAATGGTTATGATAAGCCATTGTCATTTAGCCATGCTCAGTCTTCTACTGCAATGGCCCCTGAACCCTCTCCTATTAGTTCAACTCCATCACTTGCTGATAAATTCCAACTTGATGAGTGTGTGGGATTTGTCCACGTACCAAGGTCACCTCTTTAAGATGATAGTCAGGTTGTAGCCTTGAAAATTTTAACTTCTCTTCACGTTACTAGAAGTCTGGCAAAAACGCATGATTTGAAATCCTCCACAGAGTCTCCTAAACCCAAATCAAAGTCTACCTAATCTGCACATGAACAAGAAATTGGTTAAACAAATGAAATTAAATGAACCATGGTCAAGGAAAAGAAACTTCAAAGGAGAATTTCTCGAGTTAGAAGGATTAGGAAAAAAAGTCCTCTCGAGAATGTTCCCTTGGTTGATTTGGAAACAAATCCAGGCCATCATCGAAAAAGAGCACGCCCCAATCTCAAGTAGCTCCTCGTTATCATGGCGAGATGACCAATTGTGATGGTTCTTCCTCGGGTACTTCTCATTCAGATGAATTTATTACCAATATGTATGGGAAACAACAATACATGGCTATTGTTCCTTGTTTGCAATATCAGATCATCAATTAGTCTATGAAAATAATCAACTGAGAGCCTCGTTCCAAGCGAAGGACAAATATAAAGAACAAAAGTCACCCAGTGTCGAGGGTAAAATCCAGTCAAATGACACCCACATCATGATTAAATATTCGAATATCAAAGTAATTATTTCCTCTGAATTAGAAGGATCCGAAGAAGATAAATAGTGAATTTGTTTTTATCTATACATGTGAAGTGTTACAGGTATGTGTTGTTTTATATGTTTTTCTATTTTTGAATAAAAGGCCGCTATAGAATCATAGATTCTGTAGAAGCCTCATTTTAGTATTATTATGAGTGTTTAATTTTAGTTTGTGTCTGTGATAGGTCTTACACATATGCAAGACAGTTGTCTTGAACTTCATGACCTGGGATACTCTCGACTACATATGCACTTTCTTAGCCACATATGGAAATTCTGTCTGCCACTTGTTTCATTTCAACTTTGTCATTTCGCTGAGAGGCCTAGAAAGTAACAATTTTCTCTTATTTTTGTAATTGTGTGTTAAAGACAATTTTTAGTATTTTTGATGTCAAAAGGATGAAGGTATATATATATATATATATATACCCCTGATTTTGATGGAAAAGAAGGGAGTTTTGGACAGAAATATTGGTTAAATTTTGACTGTGGAACACTGTCAATACAAGTCCATCAATTTTAGTTTGATTCTTTTCACTTTTATGTTCCATGGTCATGTTGAATATCTTCTTTATTCTCCTATTATATATTTTCGAGATCTAGGAGATAAATGTTGCTTGTTTGATGATTTTATTTCTTAAGCAAAAGAATGTCTTTATTGCATTTCTTGTTGATATATAATATATATATATATATATATAATATAATCGATTTTATTATTCAATGACCTGTGTGCTAAGAAGCGGTATTGATCTAGACATTATTTCAATTCGAATTTCTGTGACTGTATTCCAGATATTGAAGTTGATAGAAAATGTCATTTCCTGTTTACAAATTGATAGTAACGTTGTAGCTGTAGATGATTGCCTCATTCATATCATTACTTTAACTAAAGATTTATTGATTGTTTTAATAAGCTAATGATTAAAGTAAATGAATTTTGAAGATATCTTGCACTTTTCCCTTTTATGTTTCTTGGCGAAGCAGTAATTAGTATTATATATTAGTTAGCCTTTGCATCTGTTCCTTAATGTAACATATTAAAGAAAACATAGTTAATATGTGTTTCTCTATGAGAATAAGGAATCTGTATTTTATAATTACTTGTTCTTTTATGATTTACACTAAGAACTAGTTCTAGTTTAATTTGTAGTGGCATGTAGAAACATAATTTGATTTCATTTTCTTGATATCTTTTGTAAAATTGATCAATAGTGCATCTTTCTTTTGAGCTAGTTACATTATGTTCCTGCCTATTTTACTTGTTGTAATAAATATTGTATATAATGTATCATAGCTAGACCCTTGTATTATAACATTCATTTACTGATTCTATAGCAACATTTTGTAGCAAAATTATTGTATTATATTTATTAAATATAATTTCTAAATGGAATATATAAATTAGAATTACATGGTGTATCGTAGGTTCTTTACTGGTGAAATATATAATCCTTTTCTTTCATGACAATCATATCAAATTTAGGTTGTTTGATTCCCATCATTTCCTTTGTATAGTTAAATCGACCATTAGGTTGTAACTTTATTTTATCCATAAATTAGTATAGAATTAATTTTAGATTAATATAGGGTAACTGTAGTTTAGATTAGGATTAGTTTTCCCCGGATTCACTTCTTTTTAAGAGG
>APFE031358485.1:12522-32380 GCA_000404065.3 Pinus taeda
ATCTGTGTTTTTGGGATTGTTGAAGGGTCCCTTCCTCAAGTCATGGTCCCAGAGAGATGAAGTGAGGCTGAGACACTTGCTGACAACCTTATGGTGATATTTTTCTCCTTGCTAACTTGCTAATTGAAATAAGTCACAAATGGAAGCAAACTAACATACAACCAATCTAATCTACATTATTGTAATGAAAATGTAGCTACCAAGCAAATGAACAATTAAACTATGAATTTATGCTAGCATACATGCATAATAAAGAAGAACCTTGGCTGCTAGGGTTGGGCCCTAACCTAAGAGCTTTAGCCCTCTGAGTTAACTCAGTGTTGGATTAAAACAAAACTCATTCCTATTATCAAAACAATGGATTACATAAAAAACTGTCACAAGTCTTGCAGCGCAAAAATAGAGTAGAGTTTTACAATAAAAATTCTGAATCCTATTGAGGTCCTAGGTCTCTCTACTTATACATCTGAAGTATCCAACGAATTCCTTAAAATTAGGGAGGCTTGGGTCCCAAACTCGAGGTAAACTGGTGCTTTTCCTTTCACTTCCTCAGCTACCTTCTAGTCCTCTTCATTTGGCTATTTGCACTCCAAGCTGATGGAGGAATATTCGAATGGAGGGGTAGTAAATGAGGAGGATTTACCTCCTATAATTCCTCTCCCTTGTCCCTTTCAAGTTTTGACCAAGGTCTTTGCCAAAATTCCTTGATTTTATCCTTTAATTCTACATTAAATGCACATTAGACCACAAAGCAAAATATCCAACTCTAACTCATCTCATAATCAAAATATAATAAAAAACATGCAATAAGTTGTGAGAATAGTTGGTTTGACTAAGCTAGGAGGCGAATTAAGGCCTATATAATAACCCAATGATGAGGCTCATCAGTAATTTCTCAAAAGCTAAGAGAAGGGACAAAAATTCCAATTTGCTTGAGATGGAAGATTTCTTGAGGAATTGAAAAAAAAATTAAATACTAATTATATGAGTTGACTGGGAATTTAAGTTAATTGCAGAGACAAGGATAGTCTAATTTTCCTTCGGTTACAACAACAAGCAAGGTGAGGACAAAGAATTAAGGGCAACATGGGTTGCACTACACAGGGGAGTGGGTTGCGTTGAGCCTTGGGCAATATGGACATTTTTGTCTATTAGGAGGCTGTAACAACCCTGGTTAAAAGTCCATGTAAAAATACATAAGACCACGGTCATGGGACATGTATTCCATGCTAAATGGTGGGAAAAACATCCTAGTGGGTGTTCATTCAGTTTATTATGACTAAGGAAATTGGAAAAGGAAATGACAAAGGCTTTGGAAAGGCAAGAGACATTAATTGGCATTTTATTTACGAAAATAATGGAAATAGGAGAAAAGGAATGTGAAGAGTCATAGGTTGCATGTGAGGAGGAAAATGAAGGAAAATAGTGGAAATTGAAGGAAATAGAGGCCTCATTATTAAAAAGGATTTCGAGGATCAGTGGGGAGGCTTGGTCAGTGTAACCTTTTGTAAGTTCAATTTGGAGCTCTCATTCTATTCTCTCTCTCTCATACTCTTAGACACTTAGAGTTTTCTTAGAGAACTCTTGGAAAGTGTGGCATACTTGGATGATTGGAGTAAGAAGGAAATGAAAGAGAAGGAAAGCACAAGAGGTCATCAGGATCAACAACTACAACAGGTTGTTCTTGCAAATACCAAGTTGCATGTATGTTTTCCTCACTAGTTATGGCATGCACAGAACATGCATGTGATTTATTGGTCATGATATGTCATTGACATGAAGGATTGTCTAGATTGACAATGGATTTGCCTCGCCTTTCCATTTCCTGGATAACCATGGTGTTGTGGGTTCATTTTCCTTTTGTTTTCAGGTTGGTTCTCATGTTCCTTTAGTTGTGGGTTGAGTTAATAGTTCCTAGAGCCTTGGTTGGAAAAATGTTTGGGAGCCCTGTAACAACTTGGGTTGAGTTACTAGTCCTGGAGCCTTGGTTGCACAAATGCTCTGGAGCCCGGTGATAGTTATGGGCTGAGTTACTAGTCCTAGAAGCCTTGATTGGAGAAAACTCTCTAGATCCCTAGAAGGCTTGGGTAGAGATCAATCTGGTGATGGTTTGTGATGTCCGACCATGAGGTGGAATCATTGCTTGATGGGTTGAGGTGGTTTGGCCTCTGGAAGCCCTGGTTCAATTTTCATGGATTGTTCCATGAGATCCTACATTCATGTTTGGAATATGACATGGGGGTGACTAGATGAAGAGGGATTTGGGTCAACCATGTCTATTGTTGGGTGGTTCGTGGAAGTCCCAAACCTGGTTGGCCTTTGCATCATTAATATGAGGTTATTTCTCCTTGTTAATTCATGAGTATTCTATTGGTTAATATGTGGATTATATGGTTCTTATTTCCTTGGCATTTCTATTTTTATTATGCTAGTTATGAACATGTATTATGACATTGGTTATGTATGGATCTCATCATGTTTTTACTTAAAAAGAATGAACATTGTATCTATGGCCTAATAGATGAAATTGCAGCTAATGTGTTGAGGCATCAATGCTTCTTAGCGATTCTCAGATAAGTATGAGACCCCTATGCTCAGTTGTGTTGTTAAGACCTATAGCTTTTATATTTGTGACATGTTTGATGAAATGCCTATCATGGCTTGTATGTGTCCAGTCTAGTCCTTCTCAATGTGTTTGCAAATTTATCTTTGTTCTATTGTGTAAATTCATTTATGAACGTTTCATTGAGTTCTAGGTAGTGACCTAGGCTATGGTCCTAAAAAAGTGACACAAATATCGAAGTTGCAGGCACAACACTGGGGAAAAGAGACCCTGGAAGCTCCCTTGCCCTTGTTGTGGGAGCTTATAGAGCCTCCCCATACACACCCTTGTTCATATCAAGGTAGCGTCCAAGGGTTTGATGCACTAAAAATTTACTTGGTCTTAGGGGTTGGTTACTCAAGTGAGTGGGATGGCTCCTGGGAGTTCTATTGCTAATGTGGAAGGTTAGTGTGATGTGTTCCGCTAGTTCCACTTGCTTAAATGACACATAGGGAGTCGAATCATATCATAGTAACTTATTGATCCAAGATTTTTTTTATTATAGATGCATCAGAATTACATGTAACTGACCTTACTAAAAACAATGAAACATAAGATTATAAACGAAGATAAAAATACATAATCATGCATGAGATCAAGACACAAAGATTTGATTACAGAGTTCGTCTAATTTGGATTACGTCTCTGGGCTTGACTCAACAGTGGGGAGGCCTTCATTTATTAAGTGGCATGAAAAGAGAAGAAGTACAAGTAGATTTTATAGAAACACCCTTATACCTCCAATCTGTAAGATATATGACAAATGGAGAGCCCAGAGTTAGAAACAGACAACATCACTAAAATCTTAGCAAAAAATCATGCAGAAACACCTGTCTGAACGCCTAGTTCTGATCAAAGGTCTTCCTGCACCTCTTGGAACCTTTAGATACTTGAGGCAAGGTTCCGGCCACCTACTAGGAATAGGTGTTGCTACTCTGCAATGGTATTCTCAGAAATCCCGCAGCTAATCTCCCTCTTCTTGTTGTGCAGATGCCCAATATATAACTTATTCTGGCAATTTTACAAAATAACAAGTTTAGCTGAAATGATAAATTTAGGTTGCTGGTTTCAACAACTAAGAACCTTAGTTCATGAATATTGTGCATGTAACAACCTGTTTAAACACACTAAAAACCATCGGAAAACAGTTCCCACACTCTATTTCCCACTTGATTCCTTAATTGCGCATTTAACACTTCAAATGATGGCTTTAACATGGAAATCAACGTATTAATAGATTAAGCTAGCGGATAGACCTTTTACCTTTAGATTAAGCGATGAGAGAAAAATGATAAAGGTGGACCCGTTGGCATTATCAATTGCAATATAATATATATCAGATCTGAAAAGCCCATTGCAAATCGTAATCAGCGGAATCGGGGTGGTACTTGTTATTGGGATACTGCGCGGTGTGATGTGCAATATGCGATATCGCAATCACAACCTAATCTTACCTAGGATGATTTTGTAATGTCGTTCCCCCTGCGATTTCGATATGCAATTATCGCATCGCAAATTTTCTTGCCTGGGGCTGATTTGAAATAGTTGGTTTGCCTCCGATCTACAATTGTGATATTGCAATCACAACCCGGTAGTGCTGGGGACCGATTCCTCAACCCGCTGACCTCTACCTTTTGTGATCAGTGATAGGTGGGACCAATGGTAGCCTGCCACTAGGTGCTTTCCCATTCCCTGAAGAGTTTTGCCATGTCACTTCCTCCCTGTCCAAGTCAAACTTGATATTTGACTTGCTCTAACTTCGTCATACAAGCTCAGATTCGAGTGTCATTCACATCATTGGAATCAAGGTGACGAACACTTGTATCTAACACTAAATTTGTAGAGATTCTACCACTTTGAATTTTTGAGCTTTTGTACCATGCCACTGGTACTTTTGAATATCCTCCTGGATCAAACCTCCCCATTGAGAAGCTTTTAGTCCTCCAAAAGAATTAAAATAATCTGCAGTTGTTGTGTACATTGTCTACATCAAAAGTGTCCTAACAAGTCCATCCTTCCTTCTCCTTCACCTTTGTCCTTTGGAGCCATAAGCGATGATCCGACACCTACATCCCTTGCATACCCATAGTACAATACTCTTGCAAATTACATGCTTAAGTCTATGACAAATAAAGAGCCAAAGATCCCATGCTTACCACAATTTTATAACACATACTCTGTATTCAAGTTTACATAAAAATGGAAACAATACCTTAGCTATCAATACAAGGCCAAACATCATGGTTTCTTCAACAAGTGATGGAAAACACATCATCGCTGCAACACATGATTTACAAAATAAGGCCAAATACCATTGCTGCTTTAATAAGCGATGGAAAACACATCATCACTACAACATATGATTTAAAAAAATAAGGCCAAACATCATTGCTGCTACAACAAGTGATGGAAAACACATCATTGCTTTTACAGTTTAACACGCAAAACATGATTTAAAAAAAATGCCAAACATCATTGTTGCTTCAACAAGTGATGGAAAACACATCATCACTTTACATTTTAAACATGCAACACATGATTTAAAAACTAGGTTGTGACATTCTACCATGCCTATAAAAACCATCTTTCACCTTCAAAGTGAATGGGTCATCTCCCCATGGCACATTTGTTAGTCGAACAATTGTTTCACCTGGTTCATGGAAAAACGCTTTGTCCTTGCAACGCTGCTTTGGGTGGAGCCTCTAACACGTGGCTCTTTGATGACCACCTATGCCACAATGAATACAATAAGTCTTTTTCCTGCAAATCTACTTTACCTTCTTCTTTTCCTGTTGTTGAGAGGGTCTTTCATTCCTCATTCTCTTTCGTTCTTCTATTCTCCTCCAGCACTCAAAAAACACATGGTTATGCAATTTGCAAAAACTTTAAGTTCTTCTATGCCATGATTTTCATTCATTATTAACAATATGGTTGTAATCAAAATGAACATTAGAATACTGGGACTTGTTATACGTTTCTTGTTGGTCTTTGGTACGATCATGGGAACGAGAGCTTGCCTCAACTCTTTTTCTGTGATGCATACCACCATAGGTTGATGGTGATGTATTCCCATCATCCTCTTTCCTTAGTGAGTTCAACAATGTTATGGAAGCTTCTGACACCGTTGAGCATTGTCCTTCATTGTAGGCCAAACTTGCAAATGGAGGTTTTTTCTAAACCTCCAATGGCTGAGTTATGCCTTGGCCATTAACACCAATTCCTTCTCCTTTGTACCTCATCTTGGTAAGGAGTCTCATGCTTGTCCTTGTAATGGGTATCTCCACATTTACAATAGAAATTAGTTTATGTGAAGATGAAACTGAGGATAAATCAACATCTTTTACCTCTAAGGTCGATTTGGAAAGAATTGGTGAGGGCTTCTCATCATCTGTTGTTGATGGTTCGCTGGTTGTTTTAGCACATTCCCCAATCTCTTTCCTGACATACCTAAGTCCTGTATGTCGGGGTAATTCTGCTACTTTTATGGCGTTTATGATGCCTTGGTTATTAATACCGAGGCCTCCCCCTCATACCCCATTCTCTTTAACAGTTTGGAGCTGACACCTGTGGTATGTTCTTCAAAAGTGACGAAATCATTATCAGGAAAAATACACGATGTCGAAGAATTTCTCTTAAGCTCACGGGAGTTATGCTATAGCTTTTCCAAAGCCTCATCCTTAGCTTGCAGCTGGCATAGAAATCTCTGTTTCTCCTTTTTCTCTTCCCATAGTAGCCTCTTTAATTCAACATTCTCTTCTTGAAGCCTCTGGTTAATCTCCTCATTCAAGGGATGAGAAGACGAGGAAGGTGGTGAATAATATGCATATGCATCGAAAGATATGGATGAAGCATCGCTTTCGGATCTTCCTTTCTCCTCCTCTCTTCTTTTGTCATACACACCATACATGATGTCCACCATTCGAGACATCCTCAGGAAGGCATCGTGCATTTCTTTATCATCCTCCACAGCTCCACATTCGGTCATACATGCATGCAATTTCCTATGAGAGAAAGACCACTTCTCTTCCCAACGCGCTTCAACATCTGCCATGTCTCCTCTTCATGGCACACCTCCTTTGAAGCTTGTTTCTAGTTAGCATACTCATGCAACTCGCATCAACTAAGACCTGCTCTAATACCACTTGATCCATGATTTGTTTTCTTATAGATGCATCAAAATTACATGTAACTGAGCATAATTAAAAACCATGAAACATAAGCTTATAAATGAAGAGTAAAAATACATAATCACGCATGAGATCAAGACACAAAGATTTGATTACAGAGTTTGATCAAATTTGGACTACGAATCTGGGCTCGGCTCAACAGTGGGGAGGCCTTCATTTATTAAGTGGCATGAAAATAGAAGAAGTACAAGTAGGTTTACATAAACACCCTTTTACCTCCAATATGGAAGATAGATGACAAATGGAGAGCCCAACTCTAGAAACATACAACATCACTGAAATATTGGTGAAAAATCATTCAGAAATGCCTGTCCGAACACCTAATTATGATCAAAGGGCTTCCTGCACCTCACAGAACCTTTAGATACTTGAGGAAAGGTTCCAGACACCTTCCAGGATCAGGTGCCACTTCTCTGCAATGGTATTCCCAGAAATCCTGCAGCTACTCTCCCTCTTTTCGCTATGCAGATGCCCAATATATAACTTATTCAGGAAGTTTTACATAATAATAAGTTTAGCTAAAATGATAGATTTAGGTTGTCGGTTTCAACAACAAAGAACCTTAGTCCCTGAATTGTGTGCAGGTAACAACCTGTTTAAACATAGTAAAAACCACTGGAAAACAATTCCCACAGTCTATTTCCATCGTGATTCCTTAACTACGCATTTAACAGATTTAAACTGGCAGATAGACCATGTGCCTTTACATTATGTGATGATTGAAAAACGATAAAGGTGGACCCCTCATAAATTATCAACTACAATATAATATATATCAAATTCAAAAACCCCATCGGAAATCACAATCGACAGAACCAGGGTGGTACTTGTTATCGGATACTGTGCAGTGCAATATGCGCTATGAGATATCACAATCGCAACCTAATCCTGCTAGGGATGATTCTGTAATGTTGTCCCCGTGCTATTTCCATATGCGATAATCGCACCACAAATTTTCTTGCCTGGGGTGATTTGAAATCGCTAATTTGTCTCCAATCTGCGATTGTGATATCGCAATCGCAACCCGGTAGTGCTGGGGGAAAATTCCTCAACCCGCAGACCTCTGCCTTTTTCAATTAGGGATATGCGAGACCAATGGTGGCCTACCACTTGGCGCTTGCCCATTCCCTAAAGAGTTCTACCATGTCACTTCTTCCTGCCACCTGTCCAAGTCAAACTTGATCTTTGACTTTCTCTAACTTCTTCATACAAGCTCAGATTTGAGTGTCATTCACACCATTGGAATCAAGGCGACGAGCACTTTGATCCAATGCTAAGTTTGTAAAGATTATGCCACTTTGAATTTTTGAGCCTTTGTACCATGCCACTAGTACCTTTGAAGATCCTCCTGGATAGCTTCTCGTCACATGTTTACTCTGGTTGGGGGGTTACTTGGGGGATGTTTAGTTTATGTTCTCTTCAAATGTTATATGATACTACGGAGTGGTATTAGAGTGGGTTGTGCTCTATTTGGGTCATATCTGATTCTATAGAGTGGTGTTAGAGCATGGTTCAACCCTTTTCCTGGACGGGCGGAATGTGTTTGTCATGCATGCACGTAGGATGTATATGTGCTTATTATGTATGCATGGTAGTGGTCATTGTCACAATTGTGTTGCCATGTAGAAGTTAATGATGTTGTTGTTGGGATGAGTTAGTCATGAATGCATGTTGGTCACATATGCATTTCTTATGCATGTCAGTGTATATATGTTGTTATGCATGCATTATTATTGGCATGGTTTCCATGCATGAGGTCGTTGTAGGCATTTCAGGTCATCATGATGTTGTTGGTATGTTATGATGTTGATGTGTTGGCTAAGATAGATCAAGAGATGTAGATCATTAAATTGAAGTTGCAGCAATGGACTTCGGGGTAAGAGAAGATCATCATACGGGTTTGTATGGTGGGCTTCAGGTTTGTATGGTGGGCTTCTAGGTATGTTAGTTAATGTTTTTTATAAGCATTAGGGTTACTGATATGATTATGATTACATTATTATTATGGTTACATGTATGATAAATGCTAGTTGATTAGTGTAGCTATATGCACGTGTCAGATTTTGATTTATGTAGCTTGGGAGGTACTCCAAGCCCTAGCGTTCAAGGTTTGGATGGAAAAGCACCACAAGGGCAACTTGTGGGCTTGGAACCCAAGTGTAGGGTTTTGTACCCATAGTTATTTGGGCCAAAATCGTGATGGAGGTATGACATGTGATGGATGAGGATTATAGTGCTCAGAAATATGGTTCCAATGCATCAAGAATCATTCGAATCAGATTTCTCGTTAGGGAGAAATGAATTTTTGAAGTTGACAAGGTAATTATTGGTTTCCAAGTCATGTAGGCTTGGTGTAAAACAACTCCTATATATGTATCTTTTCAAGATTGGTTGAAGCCCTCATATGTGTATGAATATGAGGTGAAATGATGTGTTGTAGAGCATCCAAGTGTGGGAAATACATCTCATAAAGATATCTGAAATTTCATGGAGGAAGCCATGACATATTAGGAGGTCGAGGATAGTTAAGGACAACATGGTACATCTGCTACAAGACAATGAGGGAGAAGGACGAGTTGTTGTAGGTGCAATGGATGTGTTTAGGGCTAAACATGGTTGTCTTAAGTGTGATTTAGGGCCACATTGAAGGTTTGTTTGGGCCGAGGAAATAAGGAGTTGTTTGTGTTGTTTAGGAGGCAGTTTGCTGGTGTTTTGGAGGGAGGCCGAAGGCTACAATAATTGTTTTTCTAGGCCGCAGACCATAGGTAGCAACAAGGCCATCCTTTGGTGCTAAGTTTAGGTGAGACAAGGCACAAATAAGAAACATAGGAGTCGAGGGCTTCTCCCTTGGTAAACCGCAACCTTAGAAGGCTTATTTTGTTGACTGCATGGAGGAGAAGGGCTGAAGGTTGATGACCTAACTAGAATTGCAGAGTGTAGCAAACGAGCATGGTGAACAACAATATTTTTGGAGGTGTATTGGGTCAAGGTGTGACCAGATTGGATCATTTTTTTGAGAAGCCTATTGATGGCATGTGTATGCCATTCCGAGATGGTGAATTATCATACTAGGAGAAGATTCATTAGTGAGAAGATTGGGTGTCATAGGTCTATTGGAGGGCAGCATGTTGGCTATCCAAAATATCCCTAGACCAACAGACAAGAAGGATGTTGTTGGTGTGTGATTGGGTGAAGTATTGCAGCCTTATGTGTAGCTCTTTGATGGATGAAAGAGGCTACTAGAAAGCAGATTGGAGCTCAGTAGTCGGCCATTCTAGAGAGTAGTTTGATGAGCCTGTGTTCATTGTAGAAGATGTGAATTGTAGCAGTGATATGAGGCAACCCTCTTGAAGTCTCGATGTGTAGATGCCTTGATGGACTAAGGAATTAATAGTGAGCAGTATGAAAGTGAAGGACTGACAAGACAAGATACGACATAGAAGTTGCAACGACGTTTATCATTGTATCTTGTATACCATAGACTGTTGTATTATTTAGATTTGGTTTAATATAATGAAGATTTGTGATTTTACATTATTGTACAATAGTTGTTTAAACATGTGCATATTGTGCATATCTGATTTACTTCTTTATATTTTTGCTATGAAAAGTAGTTTATTGTTGAGATTCTTGGTTTGGTAGTGTCAATGATTTTAAGATTCTAACATAGACCTAAGGTTGTGGAAATTCAACATGGTATCAGAGCGAGTTTGAGCTACTTTGGAAGTAAGTAAATCAAAGTCATGTGCAATGAAGTAAATCGTGAAAGGGATTTGGTCACATTGTGAGTGCAGGGATCACTACAATGTCAAAGTTGCAAGCAGGTCTCCAGTATGAGGAAAAATTGGAAGGGTTGTCCAACTATAGTCCTTGGAAGGAAAGGATCAAGTTGGTCTTATAGGTCAACAAGCTATGGGAGTTCGCCGAGAAAGAGATCAAGAAGGAAACCAACCCTAAGGAGCTAGAAGTATATGAATATTTGGATACGAGGATGAGATTGATCATCCTAGATGGTGTGAGGGATGCCCTAATACCTCATTTGTGTTGGAAGAACAATGCACATGTGAGGTGTATGGCTCTTTAGAATTTGTTCCAAAATAAGAACGTGAATCGGGTTTTGGTATTGGAGGATAAGTTGAAATTCACCAAGATGATAAAGGGTGAAAGCGTGACCTCATATTTGACGAGATTGTCTCAGGTCAAAGATGAGATTGCTACCATAGGTGTGTCTACCTCAGATGGAGATATGGTAAGGATTGCCTTGTAAGGGTTCACCAAGGACTGGAAGCCCTTCATCAAAGGGATCATTGCCAGGGAGAAGCTGCCAGACTGGGACTGGTTGTGGGATGGCTTCATTTAGGAAGAGTTGTGAGACGAGGATATTCATCCGAAGAAGAAGGTTTCAGATGATGACATGGCACTTACAGCATGAATTAAGGGTAAGAAAAATAAGGACTTGAGTAAAGTAAAGTGTTTCAATTGTGGCAAGATGGGTCATTACTCATCGAGATGTTCGATGAAGAAGAAGGGAGATGATGATAAAAGGAAAGGAAAGTAGGGTACTGGTGTTGCCACTTCAGCTTAGATAGATAATATCTCCAGGAGATTGGAAGAGGAGGACTTTGCTATGATTTCTCATTTCTCATAGGGTACTGTCATTGAGGATGGATGGTACGTGGACAATGGTGTGATGAAGCATATGACAAGAGGTTTTTGGGACTCTAGCTAAATGGGACTCAAAGTTTCACATGGTGTTGGGTGACAAAATTCAGTTGGAGATCCGAGCATCAAGTGTTGTGCCATTCAAGATGGAGAGAGGATGTGTGATGCGGGTCCAAGATGTACTGTTTGTACCAAGACTGAAATATAGCATGATTTCTATCTCGATGGTCGAGAGGAAAGGGTTTGAGATCTTGTTCCAGGATGGGATGTTAGGTCCCTATAATACTAGTGATTACCCCATTACTATTGTAGTTGTATCCCTTATTAATATTGTTGTGCCCTTATTGTCCTTATATTGTTATCACTGTGCCCCATAGAATCCCCCATAGAATCCCTCTATTATTATTTTTGTGGCTTTATATTATTATTGTTAGGTCGGCTAGGTTATATTGTGACTCCTTAGACTCCTATATATAGAAAGGAGGTTTTTTCATTTGAATCATCGAAGAATTGTTCATTTGTGTAATGCAAAGGAGGTTTCCCCCTCGAAAAAGGTGAATTTTAAGGTGTTCTATTGACACCTAATCCTCATGATTGGGTGAATATAATGTAAATAGATAAATAAGTAATATGAAAAGTCATCGGGAGATGAAGTGAATAGTCTCTCCCTCATGTATATAATGAACACCTACATGAAGGAATAAACACGAATCAATTTTTGGTTGAGGAGTTACTGCCTGGTCTGACATGGTATCAGAGCCCGATTCCCAAATTCGTTTTTTTTTTTTTTCTGTAACTCCCATAAGTTTTCGGCCATTGTCCTCATTTTTTCCCCACCATTATTCCCCGTTCCTCTGTGTTATAGACATATTTGGGCACTGCAACCCCAATCATATATGTCCATAAACCAAGGGCTTCCGAGTCCCTAAAAATTTTGTTTCATACCGTAAAGGAACAAGTTCAGCTCATTACATCATCTCCCAGAAGTTCTCCATGGAAAACTACTCGGAACTGGTCAAAACTGGACCATACAAACTGCTCAGTGCTAAGGGTGCGATGCATCTCACTTGCCACGTGCAAAAGGTGTGATGAATACTGAAAATCCCTTCTGTAGGGTGTGATGGCCAAGAGTAGACCAATGGCAGAGACAGTTTGCAAGGTGGATGATCATGGAATCTTTCAGAAACTTCTCCTATGACATTTGCCTCTCTGAATTCGCCCACGGATGAGTAAGAGATCATGAATCTCCAAGTGGAACCAAGAACTATCAGAGAGAGGACACTAATCAAAATCCCAGAAGCTGACTCACCCCCCTGCAAACATCTATATATGGGTCCCTCATCCCAGAGATCCAAAGGTTGGAATTTTGTATCTTGTAAGGAAGTTTTGTTGGTTTCTTAGTGGAATATCATAGTGTTGGGTGATCTAAGATTTTCATGAGGTGAAGAAGGGCTTTCATGCTAGGAGGATGACGTTGGGTCAGATCAATGCGTTGTAATCCTCTCTTCTACTCTTTCTATCAATAAATCTATTTAAGTTTTCCTCCACATTCTTGTATGTTTGATGATATATGCATTTGTGTGGTCAATATATATCTGGTCCTCTATTGTTTATGATTGTAAATCTCTTTACTTTGAAGGTGTTATGCTGCTTTGACTTTACAGGTGCTCTTTGAAGCGGGGTAAGCAAGGAAGGAGCGGCAAAGAATTGTCAGAGGGGAGAGGTAACAAGAAAGGAACCAAGCAAAGGATTGAGATTGGTATTCTCTACTTCTCTCCTATCTACTTCTCATAAAGGAAAACGAAAGTAACTTTAGTTTGTTTGTTTCTAAGATAACTACCTGTCTTAGTGGGACTAGCAGTTCTGAATGGACACTAGATTTCCCGATAACAATTAGTCCAGAAATATTCAATCTAACTTCTTCATTCAATTCACTAATTGAACCTAGGACAGAGTGTAGGACTGAGGAGGAGGCTCAAGGATTATGTAGTGCGCAGTTCAAAAGGGTAATGATGGAGGTCTAGTCACTATGACTGCAAAATGCATAGTGGTTGAGGGTCTAGAAGACAAAATTGTGTAATTGAGGGAGATAATGATGTAGTGAAGTAGGCTTGCTCATTGTTATTGTGAAATGCATAGTTCAAGGAAGATCGGGCCAAATGATTGTGCGATTTCATAGGTCACAGAGGTAGTGAGGCCCGATTTTTGATTGAGACAATGCAATGCATAGTGGAAGGTTTATTGGGAGAGATAATTGTGTAGTTTCCAAGGGGAAGAGGCTAAGACTGAGCAATGTAACTGCACAATGTGCAGTCCTTGGAGGAAGTGACTATGCAGTGCATAGTTCCAGGAGGAAAGGGTAGATGAATAGGGCCTAAGACTACACAATGTGTAGTTCATGGGGGTAGACTAGAGAGTGGTTAGTTAGGAAAGTTGTAAAGAGAGAAACACTTCATAAATTGACTAAGTAATGGATTAGTGAAGAAAAAGATGAAACTAGAACATGACTTAAACATGATCACACACTTATAAACAATCAACCACATGAAAATGAGACACTTAACACCCAAATCAACATGCAACCATATAAACAACAACAAAATGAAACTTACCTCCAGGTGCAACACTTAGGATACACTTTGTGACACCAGTGATGACTACAACAAGAAAGTGTGTAGTGCTTTGGGAAAAGTTATAATACATGTCCCTATGATAGAATGGAGTCATTAGTACAAAAGAGAACACCAAATTTGCCTCTTATAGATGCATTATAACTCCTTTTCACATAACACAGCGATTCCCTTACCAAAAGACAACACTTGGGATTGCTTCACAAATGGAACTGGAAACTTTGAAAACAAGCATGTAATGTCTTTGATTACTGGAAACGGCATCACACATGGTTAAAGAGAGGCTCCAATATTTGAATAGGGCCATTTGGAGGGTGTTGTAGCAGCGATAACAATATTGCACAATCATAAATTAGTACATCTTTTATTTTTTTGAAATATTGTTGTTCAACTAATACTTCAAATACATAATCGAACATTTGTAAAGATTCCTTATGTTTATTTCAAGACATCACATTTTTCTTATCATTTCAATAACTTTATATTCCCTTTACTATCGTGTATCACATTATTTTCTTCATTTTGTTTCTACCTAGATATTTTTTCAACTTTCTTGCTCCTAATATGTTTTTTTAGTCGATGCAACAATAAATGTTCCTTTTTAATTATATTTTTTTGGTCAACATCCTTGTTTATTATATGTTTTTTGATTTGATGCAATGATAAATATGATTTCATGTTTCTATTGATAATATTTTTATTAAGTTGTGTGGTATCTTCATTTGCGTTCATGTTTTTACAATCATCCACACCTTTCCCATTATGTTTTATATAGTGTTCTTATATATATGGCGCTTCGTTAACTACATAAATATCACATAAAATGTTTTTATTTTTTCCTATTTCTTCTAGAGGTTCAAAATGAAAATGATTTATATTTGTTTGATATTGGATAACATGGAATATCGTTGTGCCTTTCATGAATGAGAAAATTTAGTTACAATAATCAATGTATGAGCAGGCCATATGTATACAGTTATATTCAAGATATAACATAGCCAATCATAAACAAAAATGCCACCATCATATTCTCTTTTTCATATGGCACTGCCAATTATATAATGTATCCTTGCTAATTTACCATTTGAGGGAATTCCATGATTGCATATTCATTCATGTATTTTCAATGCACCTTGATGTGAATGAATCATTATGCATTATTGCATTGAAAAAATTATGTACAATTATGAGTGTAGATATGGCACATCATATTTATTTTGTATCAATTGGCATATTATCTCAAAACAACTTTCACCATAAATACTCTTGAATCTAGACATTCTCTTGAATCCTAGTCTCCTCATGATTTCCTCTATTTTCATACATTCATGTTATGTATCTTCATATTGTACTATATCCATGCTATGTTGACAATGAATTAATGTTGAACAAATTTATTATAAAAAGCAGCTCAAAATGTACAACAATTGGATTTTTGTCATGGAACGTCAAAATTGTCTTTGAATTAAAATGCGAATAACTTTTAATTATTTTCTTTGACCAAAGCCTTATCGAAATTTTTATCCAATTTGATAACCAATGTATGCAAAATATGTCCCATTAGACCTCTTTGCTTAGGAATTGTAAAACTTTAAGTTGATTTTTTCATCTTTTCCAAATAATATTTTGGATTATTTATACGATGCATTTCTATCAATGTGTCTATGTTCAATTCATGTTGATAAGATACTCTGATTTAGCATCTCGTTTCTCTAAACAATTTTTGAAATGTTGTATCGTTCCTTCTCATAATTCTATTGACGTGTATCTAAAATTCAATAGAATTTGTATCACATCAAATAGGTGATCTCCTACAATATATGAAAAATTGTTTAAATGAAGTAGATTATGTCGTTCTAAAACTGCATCTATACTTTCCATTTTTATAGCTAACATGGACTTTTCCATTTATTCCTTAGCAATCACATTTCAAAAAGTTTCTAAATTCACTATGTTGTATCGCTCCATGATAAGCACAACAAAATTATTCCTTAGAAAGTGTTCAACATGGAAAGGGAAAATTCAGCCTCCCGGATATGTTGTGGCACACTACTTCATTGTTTATTTAGAATAGGTAACTCATAGTTGTGCTTCTACCATGAGGCCCATTCTTATTCTAACTTGGTCTTAAACGATTTAATGTTTCACCAAATCACTTGTCTATCCATACTTCAAATTGTGTATACAACTCCAACATCTTTGAAAAAACAGATTTGGGAAAGAAGACAATTACGAAGATGAACAACATGTTATGTCTACAAACAAAAAAGTCATGAGATAACATAGAATACATACATTAATAGCATATATCCAGATGGATGATGCATCTATACTTGATTAGAGTGAAAAAATTATTATGTTATTCTATTATAATAATTTCCCATCTTGTTAATTCAAATATGGGGTAACCCAGTTAAAGTTACCTGACTCAATCTTCTTACACGGTCAATTAATTATTAATCAACGCAATTGGATCATCTGGCATTATCTTCTTTGCCACCCTTAAGAAAAATATGCTAGAAGCTATTATAGAGCATGATTATTTATGTAATAATTTACCCATTTTCCTATAAATCTACATCACTCAATAGGGATTTTCAATTTCACGATACCTCTTCATACTTGTATTCAAATGGACTGGCATGCATTATATACATGTACAATTTTTCGTTTGGTCTTTTCATAACCGATAACCAGATTTGGAAGTTAATTGTAAAAAAATATACTTTATAGGTAATTTATATTTCTGATACATGAATCCATTTATCATATCACTTTTCTACTTTAAAAACATTGTAAAAGCCCAACTATCATAGTCAAATTTGAAAATTCATTCTTCCAAACTCTTGCAACATGACAACAAATTTCCTAACACTTATCATATGAATTCTTGTCTCGCATCTCTATCTACCACATTGGGAATTCATGTAACACCTTTTACAAAACGTCTGTGTCGCAATGCCAAAATTTTCCTTTAAATTACATGAATATTCTTGTCTCCTGCTTGTTTTCTTTGTTAAGTCGTAACTCTCATCAACCCCGCTTACTTCTAAATGTCACTCTGACATCGCAATGGAGAATAAGTCCCATGAGGCAAAATTTATGGCATAGCTAACAGGTTTTGAACAAGCCATAGAATCCATGCCCAATAGTTTTAGGAAAATGTGATAACTAGAAAAGTTACATGTTTTCATTAAATTCATATTTTTGTAAATTTTACGTTACAATTTGTGCATGGTCATAGCAACACTTGGATTTTGAATGTCATATGCATTATATAAAATATTTCCAAATTTGTTAAAAAGGATGATGAATATAACGGGAAAAAAGTATTATATGTATGAGTCTATTTATATTATCTATAAGGTGTAATTAGTTAGTTTTTGTAGAGTTTAGTATCCACCATGTTTTACCTGTAAATTTTATGGGGAGAGATTGAGGTTTGGAGTCACATATAAATAAATAAATTATTCCAATGAGTATCTAGACTCAACCTAGTCTCACATAAACCTGTAACAACCTTCTGTTGCTAGAAAAATTTAATATAAAATAAATTTAGGAGGAAAATAAAAGTAAAATGTGCTCACATAATTACAAATTGGTAAACCTAAGTGCTATAGGGTTGTAACGAGTATTGTATGAGCACTTTAATCATTCACATATAGAAGGAAGAACCACAAATTATGTGATAAATAAACTGTGGGATTTGCCTCTACTTTTGAAAAGAACTTGTTGGCATACTCCTTTTGCTAACAACTAGGGTGAAATCACTGCTCATTGTACTAATAAGCTCTTAGATGCTAGAGGCCACCACATAGTTTTCAGATGAAATGACCGACATGATGCAACTAGAAAAATGATGACCACATAGCTTGGACAAGAAATCACCAACATAATGTAACTAGGAGAATGACTACCCAACAGAGCACCTTAGAGAAAATTATTCATAGCAAGCCCCCTCGAGAAGTAATCGAATATATGTTGGCAATGTGGGTGCTAAAAAGTGCATGATAAACAACTAGCCAATGTAGCTATGGACACTGTTGGTGCCCGTTTTTTTCACCACTTATTTACTCTGTTCACTCATATTTTTACCCTTTTTACCTATATCGTACCTCTTTTCACCTACTATACCATATCATTCACTAACAAAATGTTGCCATCACATGACTAGAGGTAAAACCATTTTACTTAACATTATTTCAATGTTTTTGGTTGAATTTAAATGGATTATAGAATCGTGCTTATTAGGACATACCTAACTATATATTTTTTGGCTTATAGCTACAAAGACTATTGACAAGTGAATGGCGGGCTAAATACCAAGTTGGAGTATGAAGTGGTGGATGATTTATCATCTAAATGCCATTACTATTATGTAATTAAAACTTCATTTCTAGTCCTGTACTCAACCTGGCAATCAACGAGTGGCAAATCCTTTTGATGGAAGTGTAAGCAATTTGTGAGATCTCCTAGCATCTCATACACTGATATTTTGGTGGCCAAGGATAAAAGCAGTTTATCAAGCCAAACACAACTGGTTCAAGGTTGATCTTATGAAGACATCATGTAGTCTAAGATTAGCCATAGTCAACAAGTTTCTATGATAAGGAATAGTTGGTTAAGTCTTGTATTCATTGGTTGTCCTCCTAAAAGGCCCGAAGAGGTTGACATTAGGGGAGATATTGTTAAGTATTGATGCCGATGTAATGCTCTGTTATTATTGATTTTGTAAATTTATGTATTGGATATCCTAGACTATGTATGACTACATCTAAGCTTTGATTTAATTCAGTCTCGGCATTATTCTACTGTAATTAATGGTGTTTATATTTTAAATTACATTTTATTGAGTTAGTTTCGCTCGCTCCAAGCATGGCAAGGTCCCACCATATCTAGAACTAAGATTGATAGTTAGATTAAATGTAGGAGTTGTTTACTGTGTGATCTTAGATAGCAGAGTGAGTGATCGTTTAAATTATGAATGGTTTAACTCATTTTGTGCTTAAGCTTTCATTTTGATTCTGTAACTAAGCTTTCTGATCAGTCCATAAACACTGAGTTTTATTCAAATCGTTAATTATCTCTTTTGAAGAATTTCATTATACTAATGTGTTGAAAATCGTTTCGATTTGAATTAAATTGTGCATAAGTGTTCTAAAACAGTATACTCTGTCACTGTTTTAATGGAACAATTGTACGTGCATGTCTCAACATAGAATAGTCGAAAGTAACATTACCATTGAATTCGATTTGAATCTGTAGCTAATATTCTAAAATCCAGAACGATTTTTGTTAAGAATGAGCATTTTCCATCGAATGCAATTCAAGTTCTATAGTTAACATTTTAAAAGCCTGAGTGATTTCAATTGAAGAGGAGTTTTTTTTATTTGAATGCAATTTGAAGCGAGAGTGATTTTCATTGACGAATGTTTTCATGAGTGCAATTCGAATCTTATAGTTCAACATTTCAATTTCGATTAGAGTAATTTTGTTGGGTCCCTATAATACTAGTAATTACCCCATTAGTATTGTAGTTATACCCCTTATTAATATTGTTGTGCCCCTATTGCCCCCATATTGTTATTACTGTGCCCCATAGAATCCCTCTATGGTTATTTTTGTGGCTTTATATTATTATTGTTAGGTCGGCTAGATTATATTGTAACTCCTTAGACTCCTATATATAGAAAGGAGGTTTTGTCATTTATATCATCCAAGAATTGTTCATTTATGTAATGTAAAGGAGGTTTCCCCCTCGAAGAGGCTGAATTCTA